>CABEEJ010009413.1:0-18649 GCA_901482245.1 Timema douglasi
CTCAGGGTGTAATAAGGTGAACTGGATAGAACTAGCTTAGGGTGTAGGGTAGAACTAACTCAGGGTGTAATGAGGTGGACTGGATAGAACTAGCTCAGGGTGTAGGATATAACTATCTCAGGGTGTAATAAGGTTGACCGGATAGAACTAGCTCAAGGTGTAGGATAGAACTATCTTAGGGTGTAATGAGGCGGACTGAATATAACTAGCTCAAGGTGGACTCTATAGAACTAGCTCAGGGTGAAATTAGGCGGACTAGCTCAGGGTGTAGTGAGGTGGACTGGATATAACTATCTCAGGCTGTAATGAGGTGGACTGAATATATTTAGCTCAGGTGAACTGGATAGAACTAACTCGGGATGTAATGAGGTGGACTGGATATATAACTAACTCAGGATGTAATGAACTGAGTCGAATATAACTAACTCAAGATAGAGGGATTCATTTTCTACTATCTCGGTCAAGCCTGAATCCATGTTCCGTGGAAGATATGTATGTCTTTGCCGTGGGGATTGAAGCTCGGACCCTAGGCGTCGCTTCACAGAGAGGACTGATATATCTAGGTGGAGACGAGTACGAACTATTCAAGTGGTGAAGCGCTCGCGCATACGTGTTTACCCGAGACCCTCGCTCGCGTGTGCGTGCGCGCGCGTTTGTACGTGGACTTTAGAGAAAGAGATTTTTTCAGTATGCATCGAGTGAAAGACTATATTTTTTTCCGAGAGAAAGAATTTAATCTTTGTGTATGTATCATCATAATGTTAAGAATATATTCGCTAAATAAAAAGTTGTACTGTTTATTTAAGTTCGTGATCCTGTTCCGAGTAAAAAGGGAGATATGTAGGTTCCCCTCCCTCCCCTCACCGTTAATTCAAGGGTAAACCATCATTTCACTAAAGATACATTTTCAACCATGCCGGGAATCGAACCGGGAACCTTTAACTCAAAAGACTGACTGCGCTAAGGTGTCAATACATTATTACCTTATTTACAGTTGTTGTCTTACTACCCGTTCGAGTTTTACGCAGGATTAGAAAGATTCAATTTGAGAGGAAGCATACCTACATTTGCGTAGAGTGAGAGTAAAAAGCCATACTCAGTACGCTCGACCGAGGTTCTAAACTCGATCTCCACATCCTCGACACCTCATCTTCGAAAAAAGTTTTTATCCGAATGTACCATGATGAGAGAGTGTGTAAAATCGTTCAGAGTACTAATCGGGAATTGGGAAGGAGGGACCCCTCGGGGAAAGTGTAAAACCAAGCCTCAGTTCACCCCGACCAAGATTCGAACTTCGATCTCCGCATCCTCGACACGTCGTCTTCCAAAAAAGTTTTATCCAGAATGCACCATGATGAGAGTGTGTAAAATTATTCAGATTACTAATCGGGAAGGGGAACCCGCAGGGAGAATGGAAAAACCGCCTCTCGTTCATCTTGACCGAGACCAGCCCTTTGAGTGTGTGTGTGTGTGTGTGTGTGTGTGTGCGTGTGTGCGTGTGTGCGTGTATATGTACGTATCATGAACATGAAGCTATGATACGCAAACATTGAAGCGAATGTCTTTGTGTGTATGTGTTTTCTTACATTTAATTCTTATACGGTGCTAATTACGTTAATGGATTAGGAATTGAGAAGGTTGAATTAGAGGAAGTGAACTCGAGGGTTGAAACCCAGATCGTTAACGTAGAAGCCCATCACCTTGTCCTACATGGATGAGTAGGGTTCTATGTATCATCATTCCTGCATGATGTGAGTGTATATATTCTCCGTACCCATACTGTCCCAAATATGACTTTCAAAGGTAAAACCAGAAATGGATTCAATAATCGGTTTTTACTCATTGTGAATATTTCACTAACAGTTTTCATCTTTCAACAATATGTTCGAAAAAAGTTTTTTTATCCGAATGTACCATGACGAGAGTGTAAAATCGTTCAGAGTACTAAATGGGAATTGGGAAGGGGAACCTACATTTGCTTGGAGAGGGAGTGGAAAAACAAAAAAACACGCGCCTCATCTTTCAACAATATGTTCGAAAAAAGTTTTTATCCGAATGTACCGTCATTTGCGCATGATGAGAGTGTGTAAAATCATTCAGAGTACTAATTTGGAATTGAGAAGGTTGAATTAGGAATCCGCATTTGCTTGGAGGGAGAGGAGGAAAACCACTCCTCATTCATCCTGACTGAGATTCGAACCTCGATATCCCCTACGCTAATGGATTAGGAATTGAGAAGGTTGAATTAGGAACCCACATTTGCTTGGAGGGAGAGTGGGAAAACCAACCGTCAGTTCACCTGGACTCGGTCTCTCCGTTTTAATTCTTGTAGCTTGAAGCGGAATGTACAGTACGGAATTGAACTACATTATCTAATTTGAAAAAAAAAATTAGGTTTTAAATGGAGATGAATAAGATTTAAAGTACGCTCATATTAGCTTAGAGGAAGTGAACCCGCAGGGAGAGTGAAAAAACCACCTCTCGTTCAACCTGACCGAGATTCGAACCTCGATCTCCCCGTTTTAATTCTTGTAGCTTGAAGCGGAATTTACAGTACGGAATTGAACTACATTATCTAATTTGAAAAAAATAAAAAATTTTAGGTTTTAAATGGAGATGAATAAGATTTAAAGTACACTCGTATGAGCTTAGAGGAAGTTAACCCGCAGGGATAGTGGGAAAACCACCTCTCATTCAACCTGACCAAGATTCGAACCCCGTTTTAATTCTTGTAGCTTGAAGTGGATTGTACAGTACGGAATTGAACTACATTATCTAATTTGAAAATAAATAAATTAGGTTTTTAAATGGAGATAAATAAGATTTAAAGTACGCTCGTATTAGCTTAGAGGAAGTGAACCCGCAGGGAGAGTGGGAAAACCAACCGTCAGTTCACCTGAACAAGATTCGAACCTCGATCTCCTCGTTTTAATTCTTGTAGCTTGAAGTGGAATGTACAGTACGGAATTGAACTACATTATCTAATTTGAAAAAAAAATCCTGAAATGAGGATGAATAAGATTTAAAGTACGCTCGTATTAGCTTAGAGGAAGTGAACCCGCAGGGAGAGTGAAAAACCAACCGTCAGTTCACCTGACCAAGATTCGAACCTCGATCTCCCCGTTTTAATTCTTGTAGCTTGAAGCGGATTGT
Source organism: Timema douglasi (assembly GCA_901482245.1). Lineage (NCBI taxonomy): Eukaryota > Metazoa > Arthropoda > Insecta > Phasmatodea > Timematidae > Timema > Timema douglasi. The sequence goes on from CABEEJ010009413.1 coordinate 3,154, forward strand.
ACAGTAAGGAATTGAACTACATTAAGATCATATTCTGAGAGGTAACAATACCTAGAATCTTTTTTTAAGATTATATTCTGAAGTTCATAGATCAGGAGAGAGACATTACATAGAGTATCCATTTAAGATTATATTCTGTGAGGTAACAATACCTAGAATCTTTTTTAAGACTATGCAAATAGAGAGAGAGAGAGATAAAAAAGTATCCTTTTAAGGTTATATTCAGAAGGAAGATATGTATGTTTCCCCACTCTCATGCACCTCCCAAATCATCTGTGTGTATGAGAGAGAGAGAGAGAGCGCCCGCGAGCTTAGGCACGGGGGTGGGGAACACTCAGTAACCCCTTACTGCCCTGAAACATGAATACTATGTGGGGTATCGGTGAACACGCCGTCTAAGTCGGAGATCGATGTTCCTAGTAAACGTTTCCCCTCCCTGCCCTGAAGGACATCCCCAGGAACGACCCCTCCTCCACCTGCGATATCACCCCCGCGGCACATATAATCTACCCCCACCACCTTTCCACCCCTCCCTGCCCTGATACTCCTGGAAGACATCCCCCTCCCCCTCACCACCACAGNCGCACATATAATTTACCCCCACCACCTTTCCACCCCTCCTTGCCTTGAAACTCCTGGAAGACATCCCCCTCCCCCTCACTACCACAGAACCATCACCGCGACATGCACTACCTCACCCTATCCCGTGAGCTTCAAGGCGCGGGAGGGGAGGGGGAGGGGTGGGGGGAAACTTAGTACCCCCTCCCTGCCTTGAAGCATGAATACTATTCTTACTCAAGGTATTTTCCATATTTGAGGCAATAGAAAATAGATCCTGCACTGTGCGAGGCCTGTTGGTAAATATAAAGTGCCGCCGGGTAATGGAGGAGACATTCTCTAGGATAATATCAACTATCTGGTTCTCCGCGAGACCACTATTAATCGCTTGAGTCGCTTCGGTTATAAACAACACAAAGCTCCTCAGAGATTCATGGGGGTATTGGAATCGATGGATAACCTCCCTACATAATTTTTCCCTTACCCTGCCAGGCAATAAAGCCTCCAAAACAAGGTCGATAACCGACCTGCAAGATAAATGGTCCCGAATCGAACGGGAAAATAACTTAGTTAAGAACCCTGATGTCTTAGACAATCACAGGGTCAAGAACTCATCCTCACTAGCAAAATTTAAGCAAGGTGCTCTATTAATTTCAACTAAAAATTTAAACACCGCGGAGTGATCCTGGCCATCACATAGAGGGATACGGCTTAAAATATCCAAAAGAACCATGTTCTGACATTTAGTAAATGTTGAGGGCGGGCGCGGGGTGACATACAAAGGTGGAGTGGGGTCTTCACTCTCATCCGCGTCCATACTCAAGTCAGTCTTTGCCGCCCCAGTCTTGCTAATCTCCCCACATAGTATAAGTCCGAGCTCACCCACATTTGCACTGGGGGAGACTTCGATGTTTCTGGACACCAGCTCGGCCACCCACTGGTCTCGGCCCAAGCGATAGACTTCTGTCTTAGAGGAGATGAAGGTAGACTTTTCAGCTTACAGAGTGGTCTCCATGGTAACAGACAGCATGGAAAAGTAAACACATGGAATTAACACAGAGACCAATTATACCCAATAAATACCAAGGGGTGGTTTCTACTCTCAGTCCTAGAACTCCTAAGCATGCGCCAACTCCCCTCAAAGAGAGCAGAGTGTCGCAGCCTCTCTCTTGTGACCTACCCCAACATTATCCCACACAAATAACACACATAGGTAAGCACAAGATAGCTATAAATTTATTTCCAGAGAAACATGGTACAGCTCAATGAGGGAGAGGCGCTTAAGAGTAATAGCGTTAACCATAAGCCAGATGGGCTATAAGGCACAAGGGGCACCGCCAAGGCTTGATGGGCACAATAACAGTAACAACATCAGGCGGCTCCTTATACTTAAGACGTTCCCAAAATGGCGTCATCAGAGAATAGCATAAAGCTCAAACTAATTGGTCTCCTGTTACACAATAATAAATAATAATAAATGTATATATCAACAGCATGGGCAGAGAGCGCGGAGTAGAAGGGAGGAGGGGGTGTTCGAGAACAATCTCGAGGGCCTACGAGCATTGTTTGCAAGCAGAAATATAGCCCATAGAAGTTTTTTGAATGTGCCCGGTGGTTTTCGCAGTTGACGTTCGCGTGTCTCTTTTCCACTTGGAAGAAGGGGAGCTCTTCCAACACGGCCAGTAGCGAGCCTCGAACCCCGGTTCAGTCGAGCGTAGATTTTGTGGTGGGGTGCATCTCGGGTTTATTGTAGACAAGTCGGAACGAGTCAACTGGGGCTGGCTTGGTGAGTGATACAACTTCTTCTTTGCCATGTTGTAACAAGGTTACACCAAGTAAATTTCTTTAATTTGGGTTAGAATGCATCAACCTTAATTGCCAAAACATAAAACATGTTCTTGTTGCGATATTGTGTGCCTGGACTATCACTTAAAAAGTGAAGTGTGTCAACCTCATAATTATTTTCAATGTAGTTCAAAACTGGTTGGAGGTGAGTCCAAATAGCTAGTACATTGTGCTGGAGTGATTCTGATAGCGTACTAAAGCATTTAGTCGTCAACTCTCCATTAGCTTCTGTCGAGTAAATAACAACTGTATGCAGTGATACATGTTGCCGTGATCCACCAGAGTGGAAGCTTTGAGTTTCCTCAGCATATTTTATAGAGTAATTTTCGCTGAAGTCTATATGAACTAGAGCTTCATTTTCTTCAAGTTTTGTTTTCAATGTTACTATCTAATTATATTGATGTAGTGCGCTCCCTTCATGTTTTAAGAAACATATTATATGCTTCTCAAATTCTTGCACTATATCATAGATTGTGGTTTCGACCAAACCTTTAGTCATTTTTACAACAGTTTTTTTCTTTTACTATTTTTGTATTAAAGAAACTTTCTTTCTTTGGCATCCATTTGGAATATTGTCCAGCTGAATTGGCAATAAAGTCTCTATATGAAGATTTATGACCCATGCAAATATCATATTCATGGACATGACATTTTCAGTTTTGTTGACACAACAGAATTCTTCCACAATACCAGCACTTGTATTTTTCCCTAAAACGCCTACTTTGAACAATCCTTTGATTAATAGTTCCATGTTTACATGTGTGATACACTTACAAGTATCTCGATCACTCACTCTCATTGGTTTCACCCAAAATGGACGGTGTCTGCAGAAAAATTCATAGCTAACCAATTTATCTGGATAGTACCTCAAAAACTTCTTATGAAGGTTTCTCAATGTGTCATTCATATACCGTTTTTGTTTTATCACTTTTTTTTTGTGATGAAGTCTTTCTTTCCAGGACAAATTCAACTGTTGTTGTCCAATTCTAAAAAAGTTTTCTATCTGATCCTTTCTTATGTTCATTAATTGGAAATATTTTTTCGTCTTTCTCTCATATTTCAGATCAAAAGGTTTGCTTCCAATTGTTGATAGTGCCTTGCGACATTTCAAAACATTTGAACACTGCCTGTAAAGACGATACGTCTTAATTACTTTCCCTGAAATAATATTTTTAAATAATTGCTTTTCTTTGTCTGAATCTACCTTCTTCTGGTTTTCATTAAGTTGATCTTTGATAGCTTCAGCAAACAGAAGTGTCTTAACAACTTGAGGAGTTGGCCTTACCTCTTTTCTTAGCATTTGTTTAACACGGGTGCTGGGAGTAGGTGGGCAGTGGATTTTATTTTTATGTAAACGTTCACATATTTTCTTGTACTTTTGGACATCCCTTCTTAGTTTCTTTAACAACTCGTCCTTTTTCTTAAACTCTCTATTGTGTCTTTTTCTAAATCTCATAGCTCTTTTCTTCCCAGATTTTATTCTTTTTGTTGTTGAAGCACCTATTTCAGAAACAGAGTCTGTTTGATCTGTATCTTGCAGGTTAGTCTTTTGATTCTCGTTTTCTTTGAGGTTAGTTCTGTAATTTTTAGAATTAATCCTCCATTATTTCCGTTTCTACCTTTGTTCGCGTGGGGTTTGATCTTTGATAGGTTTTACTATTTTCTTTTCTTTCTTCTTCAAATATTTCAACCGTTCCTTTTGTATTTGCTCTTCTCTCTTCACTGGATCATCTTTAAGTTTTTTTTATAACGATCCTGTTCTGCTTTTCTTTTCTTATTTAACTTCTCTTCCTCACTAACTATATTTTTCCTACTCTTCTTCATGATGTTTTAAAAGTACTTTCAAAATTATAAATTAATTAATCTTAAGTAGGCTAGGATATTAAAATGACTAGCTGACAAAAATTTGAAAACAAAGTACCTATTAGGACAGCAAACAGAAGTGTCTTAACAACTTGAGGAGTTGGCCTTACCTCTTTTCTTAGCATTTGTTTAACACGGGTGCTGGGAGTAGGTGGGCAGTGGATTTTATTTTTATGTAAACGTTCACATATTTTCTTGTACTTTTGGACATCCCTTCTTAGTTTCTTTAACAACTCGTCCTTTTTCTTAAACTCTCTATTGTGTCTTTTTCTAAATCTCATAGCTCTTTTCTTCCCAGATTTTATTCTTTTTGTTGTTGAAGCACCTATTTCAGAAACAGAGTCTGTTTGATCTGTATCTTGCAGGTTAGTCTTTTGATTCTCGTTTTCTTTGAGGTTAGTTCTGTAATTTTTAGAATTAATCCTCCATTATTTCCGTTTCTACCTTTGTTCGCGTGGGGTTTGATCTTTGATAGGTTTTACTATTTTCTTTTCTTTCTTCTTCAAATATTTCAACCGTTCCTTTTGTATTTGCTCTTCTCTCTTCACTGGATCATCTTTAAGTTTTTTTTATAACGATCCTGTTCTGCTTTTCTTTTCTTATTTAACTTCTCTTCCTCACTAACTATATTTTTCCTACTCTTCTTCATGATGTTTTAAAAGTACTTTCAAAATTATAAATTAATTAATCTTAAGTAGGCTAGGATATTAAAATGACTAGCTGACAAAAATTTGAAAACAAAGTACCTATTAGGCCTACTTCATCATCATTTATGGCTAAATATAGATATTTTAGATAATTCTTTTGAATCAAATTACTAAATTTATAGGCCTAGTTTCTTAATAACAATGAACACAGAAAAGAATATGCACATACAAAGACAAGTATTAGAATAGAAATGTCAACTGCACAACTTCTTTTAATAATGTATTTCATCAATTATGCAGCTACCTCTATATCTTTGCTGGGAAATTAACTAATGATCTACCATAGAAATCAAAGATTAAAACTGGAGACAAGAGATAAAGCTCAAATTAAGATGTTTAAAAGTGTTTTTAATAAACACTAATGATTTAAAATACATATATGTAATAGTGCTATTATATTGTCTAAAATAAAAAAAAATAATTGCTTTATTTATTTGAGTATTTAATTGATTTGTTACTGAATCTGTAATTAGGAAAATCCAGGGGAATGATGTTTTACATATACATATTTTTTTAAATTTAAATATAGAACTAGTAGAAATAAATTAATGTTAAAATTAAATTAACATTACAGCAACTTAATAAATTTTCAAGTATAAAACATCTATATAGGAATTATATATAATAAGAATGTAGGGACATTAAAAGGCTCAGTTTGTAGACAATCACCCAACAATATGTAATGCACACAAGGAGATGGTAGAAAAGTAGATTTTTTAAAAGGTAGGTACTATAAAAATAACTATGATTAAAATCATGTATGAATTTGAATTTTCCAAACTATGTAGTAGGTAATAATCCTTATTCCCTTCAGCTGATATAAAAAAAATCAATGTTTTATTTTGAGCGCTATTGTTTTCGGGGATTTTTTTAAAATGTTATGTTCTGAGGAAATATTGGATCACTGAACAAATTCTGCACCCCTGAACAAAACATCAACAAAACAAGAGAATTTCCATTAATGGTTCACTTTATTCTACCAAAACACACTCACAAGATCACTGTACAAGACGAGCCAGTATAGCCAACTTTTTAACTTCACAATTCTCTCGGCATAAAATGTATTTCATTCAACCCAACGTAACATTTCTCCCTTTGTAAAATAGGCTGTCCATCGTGTTTCATTCAGAACAAATAGTAGTACAATAATAAAAAATAACATTATAAACTACAGCCTTTAACAATACACTATCATCCCTTAAAATAAATTCTACTTGATACCTCTAAATCTAAGTATTTTCTAGGGGGTACATAGTTCTGGTTGGCTTTCTTAGTACAATTGGTGGACCGTCCCAACACAAACAGAATACTTGACAGGTGTCTTAGAACCTGATAGCTCAACATCCATCTCCATGTGATTACCCTGAACCAGGTTATTTTGGGGATGTTCTGAGCTATCTAGTTTACTAGTTCTAATATTGTTTATGCCAACTTTCCTAATAGTGCCTTCTCACATTTTGACAATGTAAAGAGCATCACTTACTTTAAAGGTTATTCAAGCTGGTACCCATATAATAATATTATTTCTAAAATTGTAAATTAATTCTTAATCGTTTACTGTAAAGTGTTTTATTATTTGGCACAGATACTGTTCCCCTACTGATATTAGTACTAATAGTGGTTGAATTGAGAGTTACAGGCCACTTTATCCCATAAGGTTATTATTGATACACCTGACACGTGGCGTGGAGTCCTCACACCCTGTGTCAGGTGGATCACTTTCCCCATGTAGACGCTTGGCAAGGCGACTCAACCTGTGGGTCCCTTTTCTCAAGTGCTGAATACGTCCTCTCCTACAACCCCCTCCCCTCACTGTGGGTAGTAGTGTTCTGGCCCTGGTAGCACAGGCTGTGATAGGCTGAAACTGGTCACGTGACCACACCTCGCTCTCTGATTGGCTGCTATAAATAGCCTCCTTCAGCCACCCCTGACCTACTTTCCCCCTCCTTCTCCCACTATTTCCCCTATCACCCCCAACCCAGGACATGTTGGTTCTTGATGATTAATTATTAATGATTGTTAAGTAATTATTGTTAAGTAATTATTGTTAATTGATTTTTGGTCAGGATTTGGGTGTTGGAGTTTTATTCATTGATTTGTTTTGTTTATTAGAACATCGCTCTATGGCTGTCTTATGTTGAATTACCTTCATCCATGACGTTTTACAGAATTTAGATTAATCCAAACCAATATCATTACAATTACCCCACATTTGCTTATATCTTAAACGAATTCAATGAATTTAATGAATTTTTTTAGAAACAAATCCCATACTGTGTAAGAGTTACGTCATGTTTAAACTTTGATCATTTTTAAAACTAAACATATATAAATTTGTTGAGTGTAAGTTACATAAATTGTACATGTGTGTAAACATTGATTACAATTTACTTCTATAACAATACAAAAGTTATGATTCATTATTTATCCGTTATCATATTTGATTATTTTTAATGTTCAATCTTCTTGATGAATACTCGGAAATAAAGAATTTCCTGTTTAATGTTTCATTTTTATAGTCTTTATATCACTGAAATTTTTTTGCACTTGTTGTTCTTTTCTTAAAAGGTTATGTTCACATTCAAATTTGAATAAAAGTATAAATTGTTTTTGTTGAATAATCAACTTTGTATTTGAGTTTAGATAACATTAGGTTAATTTTAAATTAAATAAATACAAGAGTAATTTGAAAATATTGAAAATTAATATAAATTTATAGTTTTTTTAAACCTTAAATCGTTGTAATAAAATATAAATATTTAAATTATTAATTATTTTTATATAATGTTTAATAATCATCATTAAATCAATTATTTCTATAAAACTCAAAACTTTATGTGTATTGTTAGTTATCCAATGAATCACTGTTTACCAAATTCTCTACGATAAAAACTTGTAGTACAACATAAATTTAATTATAAATTACTTAATTAAAGTATTCTTAATAAAAATTTATTTTACATACTCGTAATACTCTTAGCTACCTTAAATCTACTTGAAAAATGGGTCAAGTTTTTCACAAATATTTGTTTAACTTTTTATTGATTTGATTAATGTTTATTTATTAATGTGAACTCATTTAATTTATTACCATAGAACTATTAATTACTTGCCATTGAGCGAGGCATATTACATTATTACACTTTTAGTCAATTAATATCAACCTCAGTTATTACATTATTACATTATTACATTTTCAATCAACTAATATTAACATCAGTTCTTACATCATTAAATTCTGTCAATTAATATTATCATCAATTATTACATTATTACATTTTCAGTCGATTAATATTAACATCAGTTATTACATAGTTAGTTACATTCTCAGTCAATTATTATTAACATCAGTTCTTTTATAATATTTTGTTGTTTTGAACCCTGGTTTTTTTATTCAAGGTCAAACTACCCTTTTACTTTCTTTACCTTGCTAGTGACACAGCTGTCAAACCCTTCTACCGTCTTTCTTTTTCTACCCTTTGTATTTGTCAACCTGTTTTTGTGTGACTGATAATCACATACAATATTAATGTAACCTTATTTTGTTTAAAATAGTTGTAATGAATATAAGACAATCTTGGATTCTTATAGTGAGAAAATCTTTAACTATATATTTCTCTTGATCAAAACTTTTGAATGTTGCCTATTTGCCTTAGGTACGTAAATATAATAAAATCATAATTGAAAATCTGTTACAATACCTTATTTAGATACAACACCCTAATTATCTCTCATTATAATACATCATTATTACATCACGTAATCACAGAATACTCTTTTAAACCTCTTCATAATCTCTTCCATATTTATCAATTTCAATATAGATTTTACCGTTGCACAATTATCTTAATATTGGAAAACTTAGGCCTTTGCCTCATTATCATAATTATTATAATCATTTACATCTCCATAGGCTGCGTTGTGCTATTTCTATGCTTGTGGATACCTGCTATCTGATCCTTGGTGGTTCGTTAACTCACCAGAAAAAAATGAAATTATTAATCATGGCTTGCCCATAGCTAAGTCCATGCCTTAATATATCTTAACTCCTCAACATATACACCTTAACTCCTCGACCAATACACCTCAACTTCTCAACGCTGATAGATGCCCTCGGGTCATCTTTAAACTCATTACGACGATTGCATAATCTAGATCATGGCTTGCCCATGGCTAGGTCCATACCTTAATAAACCTTAACTCCTCACTTTACCTCAACTCCTCAACCAATACACCTTAACTCCCCTATCTGAAAAAAATGCTTTTAAACAAAATACTAATGGCCTCTTAATTCCACTCACCTTAACTTACTGAAATACTGTACTTAAGTGCCTATCTAAATTAATTTCTTTAGATATCTTAAATCTTATCCTTTAGTTCATTAGATTACTCTGTGACTCCTTTAATATCTTAATCAATATCGTTGAATTTATTGAAATGTAATTAATTAAGTTAAAATAACCCCCAACACAAATATTAAGATTCATTTCTTAATTCTCATTCACAAAATGCACCATTGGTGAAATAATATATTTATTCTTATTTCCAAGATCGTCTATTAATTAATCCAATTTCCTTTCTCTTAAACTGAAACTATTTAAATTCTTATAAACTTAAAATTATCCTTTGAGTTTACTCAAATAAAACTTAACTAGTTGACAAATTGTAACCAACCCCTCATCCTACTTTTCTTTCTGATCTTAACCTTTGCATGCTTCCCGAGGGATCATGCCCCCTACCTATTTTGCTCTCCTATTTTCTTAAATATAATTTCCTGTAACTATTTTAAATCCAAATAAAATTGATATGATTAATACAGAATTTATATTTTAAAACTTGATTTCATGTTTGTATATATACAGGGTTTGACTCTGTCATAAAGAAATATTATTATTATTATTATTTATTCTGCGTCGTCCCTTCAAGTAACTGTCATTGTACTACATCCTCTCTTCTTTTTGAACAGTATATGTTATCTTCAAATTATTTTTTTTAGTCGTAGAAAATAACAATAGATTTAGAAAACTTGTTTTAGAGTCGTATAGTGTATTGTACCTGTTAAAAATAAAACCCTTCTACCTTTTTCAAAAAAAAAATTAGTTTCGCACTTCATAGTTAGGGTTATTAATGGCTTCTTTTGAATCTCTATTTTAGGGGTGACTTACAAATATGCACTTCCTTTCTTTTTCTTCGAAAGAAACGTAGTTATATTTCGCAGAGCCCTCTTGGTTTTTTTTATTATTATTATTAGTACCTGAACTAGCTAGGCTCTGGTTTGATTTTCGGCTACATCACGGGCTACTTTTGACTTCTTAGGTTAAATTTAGCAAAATTATTATTTAAAAATACTCATATTCAGAAATCCCTCGTAACGAAATATCTATACTATTTTAAGTTTATATCTGTCTTGTTATAATAGGGTTTTAATTCTGTAATCTTGAATACACCTCTAACTTTACGAGTTTCAGGGTCTTGAATTAAGAATACATTTTTACCTATTTGTTGTTTTACCTGATAGGGTCCTAAATATAGTAGAAATAACTTTTTTACTTCTTTATTTAAAGCTGAAGATAATTGATGGTTTCTTACAAGAACTAACTGGCCATTTACGTATTCAATAGGTTTAAGAATCTTTTTGTCATGGTACTGGGCTCGTTTCTCTGCCCTTTCTTTTAATATTTTTACTGCTAAATGTAATTTAGTTTGGTGATCTATTTCTAACCTTTGTGGAAAACTGAAGAGTTTTTCGAGATTTCTAACTGGTCTATTGCCCATCATTAATTCTTGAGGTGTGTACCTTGTGCTTTCATGAGTTATTGAATTTAGACAAATTTCTATTCTTTCTACATAATTTTCCCATGACGCATGATTGTAATGACAAAATAACCTCAAAAACTTACCTATTTCTCTATTTAATCTTTCTACACTATTGCTTCGGGGATGATATACTGAAGTATATTTTACAATAATTTTCTTATCTGCTAGAGTTGACCTCCATTTTATGCTCGTGAACTGTGTTCCATGATCAGAAACAATAGTTTGGGGAATACCTACGTCCTTCGCATAGTTTTTTTATTTTTTCGTTTGTAACCTCAGTGACAGTTTCTCTCCTCATTGTATATAATTTAACATATTTAATGCGAATATCTAGAACAGCAAATATATATTGTATACCTCTAATACTAGAGGGTAATGGTCCGTATATATCCACAAAAACTAATTGTAACGGTCGGTCAGTTAATACATTTTTCATTAAGCCTTAATATTTTACATTAGTGATCTTGGTTTTTGGACATATGTCACATTGTTGTAATAACTTTGCTATGGTTATGTTCATTCTGGGAAAATTACTTGATTCTTTTAAAATATCGTAGTATTTTTTTACCCTTACATGAGCGTACTGTTAATGGCAATTTTCTATTACAGTTATTACTAATTCTGTGGGGATACAAACAGTCCCAATTGTATCTATGTAGGTTTTCTTGAAAAGTAAATTATTATAAATTTGATAGTTATTTGCAATTTCTAATCTGGGTTCTGGCTCTTCTAATTCTGCAAATATCTTTTTAAATTTTTGATCCTCTCTTTGACATAATGGTAATTATTTTTTTATTTTTTGTCTATTTCACTAATTACTTTTCTTTTGTGTACTATTACTCTAAATTCCCTATCAACAGTACTTTCTACAATGCCTTCAGGTGGATACCGTGACAAGGTGTCTGCTACTATTTGGTTCTTTCCTGCTATATATTTTATTATTAAATTATATTCTTGTAATAGTAAGAACCCTCTAGTTAAGCGACCATGAAGTAAATTACATTTATTAATAAAAATTAATGCCTTATGATCTGTGTATAGAGTGGTTGGTCTTCCATAAATATAAATTCTGAATTGTTGACATGCGTATACTATAGCTAACAGTTCTTTCTCTGTAATGGTATAGTTAACTTCAGGGCCATGAAGTACTTTACTAGCATATGCTATGGGCCTACGGTTTCCTTCTTTATCAAATTAAAATAGCTCCGCACCTATTGCTAATCCTGATGCGTCACAACATATGTTCATGGGTTGTTCAAGGTCAGGGTGTTTTAAGGTTACGGTACTTACAAACTGTTGTTTAATATTTTCCATCGCAGCATCTTCTTTACTTCCCCCGTTCCATTCCTGATTTTTCTTGGTTAGATTTAATAATGGTATTACAAGGTCTGAATGGTGTTTAACAAATTTCCTGTAGTAACTTATAAGACCCAGAAAAGCTTGTAATTGTTTTTTATGCTTCGGTGTGGGAAATTCCTTAATTTACCTAGTTTTATTTTCATCTGCTGAAATTCCCTCTAGAGATATTATGTGACCTAAAAAATTTATTTGTTTACAAAGAAAAGCAGATTTTTTGAAATTAACTTTCATTCCTCCTGTTTTAAGTTTACTTAATACCAATTATAGCTGTTCTACATGTTGTTGAAATGTTTTCGATGCAATCACTATGTCTTCGATGTACGGAGTTACAAAACTAAGCACCTCAGGTCAGGGCCTAATACTTTTTCTAAGCCTTTAATGAATTTTCTGGTTGATACTGTAAGTCCGAAAGGCATTCTTTTAAAACAAAATGTTCTTCCATTGTATATAAAAGAGGTATATTTTCTAGAATTTTGTTCTAACTCAATTTGCCAAAAGGAGCTAACTAAATTCAATGAAGTTAAAAATTTACAGCCTTCAAATTTCTGAATTAATTCATTTGCTGGTGCTGGTGATTCATTATCATTAATTAAAATCTATATCTTTTTTTTTAACTACCACTAATTGGTTTATTATTTCAGAACTGCACCGCTCAATTATATCCCATTCCAACATGTGATTAATGGTCTCCTCTACAGCTGATCTCTGGCTATAGGGTACAAGATATGATTTGCTATTGAAAGGGGAATGATCTGATACCTGCAATTTACATTTGTATAAGTTATTTAATCCTGGTTTTTGTGAAAAGATTTCTTTATGTTGCCACATTACGTCTAATAATTTTTGTTTCTGCTCTGAACTGATGGCTGACAGTTTACAAATTACTTTTTCTATATCTGTCCAAGGTATTTGTTAACTATTGACTGATACTTGTTGTAACCTTTTTATACTGTTTTGTTGAAATTGGTTGCTTGGTATTCCTACTACTTGTAGCCTTAAAATATTTGAACAAAATTTTCACTAAATGGCACTTTCAAATTAAAAGGTTGTTTATTGATTGGCACCTGTTTCTTTTGATAATTTATATCTACTTCAAATCCTGCTAACCAATCTGACCCTAATATAATTGGAACATTTAAATTTTCTATAATAAGAAATATTATACTCATTTTTATATTATTTATTTCAACGTCAATTAATACTTGTTTTTTAACCTTTTTGTTTTTAGTCCCTGTTGCTCCTATAATCACTGTATTGGTTACTGGTAATACGGGAATAGCCGTTTTTAAATCACTATTTTTTATTTCTTCAAAACATTCTTGTGACATTGCTGTCACCTCTGATGATCCTGTATCAAGTAACATTTTTACCTTAATAGTCCCTAATTTTCCTTCAATTTTAGGTGATACTGCTTTACTAAATTTATTTTTATCGGTTGCTTCAAATAACAAGTCTTCGTTTGGGTTACCCTGGAGTATTACATTTTGTTTAACATGCTGTAAATAGGTCAATTGTTCTGTAGTCCGGTTTTTACTTGTAATCTTCATCACGTACGGACTGTCACGTGATTGACCTTTTAGTTTTTCCTTTGTCTAGAATTGTACCTATTTAAATTTGTTGTCCCTGGGAAGGGTGGCACAAAATTAAAATTTGGAGGTTGATGTATTTGATTGGTTGTTAATCTGGGGTGACCTGCATTGTTATTTCTATTAATTTGTCTATCACTCGAATTTATTTGCCTCAAAGGTCCTTGGTTCCTATACTGTCGATACTCCATACTAGGATGTGGATATCTTCTATTTTGTTCTGGCGTTGGATAATTATTGTGATATTTCTGCCAATACTGTCCATTATTAATTTCTCTGATTTTAGAGTTAGACGATTGCCTAGGCCTATCAATATTATACCTGTTTGATCGCTCATTGATTTCTTTGTTTCGTTGATGTCTATCGTCAAATGACATTAATACTATCTCTACTTCTTTAATGTTTTGTCTATTTATGCTAATTAGAACATCTTGTACTGCAATTGGAAAAATGATTAATTAGAAGACCTATCAATCTATCCTCTTCTACCGGGTATCGTAAATATTTCGCCTGTGCTACAAATTTATTGAAATATTCGCTCATAGTACCATCCTTGTCGTTATATTTTCCATCGCAAATTAATTATAGAAAATTATCCTGCATGTTTTGAGACCAATATTTTTCCAAAAATATTTCCCTGACCTGTTCATAGGTTTCCCATTCACTCTCTATATTATCTGCCCAAGATCTGCCTCATTTTCCAGACCTGATAAAAATATCTCTATTTTGACTTTCTCATTAATTTTTTCTCCTTTAAATACTCTTTCGACTTTGCTTATGTACTGTACTGCTGAAATATTTCCTCTCTTTCCTTTAAATTTTGGAATAAGTGCTAGTTACGTTTCTTTTAGACCTTTAGCAAATAGGTTGGTAGTATCGTGTAAATTACCAACTTCTCCAAGATTAATTTGGTTTTCAACCAAAAAATCGGTAAATATTTTATCTACCGCCTTGCTAACTATCCCATCTATCTGTTCTTTGATTAAAATTTTATTTGTGTCTTGCTGAGAACCAAGTACTGATTTTACCTCATTTATTTCTTTTTCAAGGTTGTGTTGTACTACCTTAACATTAGTTTTTGTGTGTTCTACCAGAAGGTCTAGACTCCCAACTTTAATTTCTACTTCCTTTAACCCTTTAATCGATTCTTGTTTTACTGTTTTTATTTTATTTTTACTAGCCGTCATCTGTTACATTAATTTGAAATGTCCCTTCCTTAAATTTTCTTTCTTTTCCACTAATGCCTGTTTTACCTTTTCACATTCCATTACTTTTTTTTCTA
This sequence comes from Timema douglasi, assembly GCA_901482245.1. Taxonomy (NCBI): domain Eukaryota; kingdom Metazoa; phylum Arthropoda; class Insecta; order Phasmatodea; family Timematidae; genus Timema; species Timema douglasi. The sequence goes on from CABEEJ010009413.1 coordinate 18,171, forward strand.
CCTCATTTTGTAACGATGTTCCAAATAACAGACATCTAAAACCAACAACCCGGTAATATGGAGGCTCTACACTCACCAAGGCTGACCAAGACCTCTCGCCGTCGGATGGGACACACACGCACGCACAAACACATCCACTCCCGTGGCTTGGATAAAGAAGACTGAGACGCGAACCAAGTCAGCGCCTCGCAGGAAGCCCAGGCCCAGCCCACAATAAACTAGTTCCCAACCTGACTTCGCTAACATCCGACTCCGCTTCTGCGATGTTCTAGTTTCACCGAGTAATTGCTGGACTATCCGCGATACGCCCAGGACGCTAGTCTTCACCCTTCCTTTTGTTCTGTGTATTCCCCTTCCTTTCCCCCTCTTCTGAGAACGTGTATGACCTGTTTATGCTATAAAACAGCGGGTGTTATTTTGAATGTCACTCATTGTATCACTGGCTCTTACCAGGTGAGGGCGCTGGTTTAGAACTAATA
>CABEEJ010009414.1:0-18648 GCA_901482245.1 Timema douglasi
AACACCTTGGTCCACCCGAACGGAATTCGAAACCCGCTCTTCTTGTAAATCTAACACGAGAGTGACGCCTTAGATCATGCAACCACCGAAGCAGTTACAGGTAGTTAACGTTTCCGGGAGATAGTACAAGTCGTACTCGGTTTTAAATAATTTCTTCTCAAATTAGTTTTAAAAATAACTCAATATGCCATCAAAAGGTTAAAGAAAGGTTACGTCCTGATGAAGAGATAATGATCAAAATATTCAAATAAACCTGTATGAGTGTTTCGAATCAAGAACCTTTGGTATAGTGAGTGCAACAAAGCTCTATCACTGAGTTATCGGGGCTATGACCATACATCACTATTAAAATACCAAACCTCTCGTTATATAAATAGGGAGAACAATATATATATGTTTATGTGGAACAGAGGTACATTATGTTTATTTAGGTTTTATTATTTCAGTGCGTCATTCGCATCATCCATGTTTTTTTTTGTTTTTTTTTAACTTTTCTGAAGCAAAAGCTATCTCTCGAAAAATTTGTTTTGTTTTCAAAATAACAAAAACATTGCAAATGAGCATGTTAATTTAACTACACTCATATGATAATTAGTTTTTCCTACAAATGATAACAGCAAAAATATTAAAATGTATATTTATAGTTAGTTTATTTTAGTTTTATTATAGATATACTAAAAAATGCATGGTTAATAAATGCAATTATGGCGGTGTATGATGGAAGTAAAGTATTTGTTAGGGTGGATGGAGCCCCCTTCCCACTCGGTCGACGATTAAACCCAGGTCTCCGGGAGTTAGTTTCAAGAATACTACCGCATCTACACTAGAAGAAATTAATATCCGGCCGACCAAGAGGGTGAACCTTTACCAAATACTCAACCTCGATAAACTCCGTGTAGAGCCGCACTTCTGTGCTGGGGGTCCGGGGTTCAATCCTCGGTCCCGGCACAGATTTATCTGATTACCAAACCCTTCCTTCACCTCTGACAAGACATCTTGTGAATGTGTTGGAATGCCAGGCCTCCACCGTGGTTCGGATCCCACGTCAAAACTGTAGGTCCTCCATTTCATCTTACAATCACCCTACCATTACACATTAGCGTAAGTGCGTATAACCCGAACGGGTAGTAAGGCGCGCTGCTAATAATAATAATAATAATAATATAACCGCAATTGAGTCTAGTCTATTGCGAGAGTGGCGCCTTGGACCATGCGGCCATCAATGCGGGTATAAAGAGCAGAGCGTCCCGAGCCACGGATTGGTCCCCCCTGAGAGCACCTGTGAGTGTGACACGACGAAGTAACACCTTATTACGTCACTTTATTATTTGCTCGTTCTTTAGTAAACTTGACAAGCTACACACGAATTCAAATAGCCAAGAAATGAAACTGTGGTCCTACACGAGAAGAGATAAGACTACCAATAAAATGAAGAGTAGGAGGGGGTGTCTTAAGGTTCAAATCTCGCTCAGGTTGACTTTGTGTGAACGGGGGGTCGTGTGATTTTCCAATCCTTTCTCTACCATACACTTGGTTCATTGACACATATATATATATAATTTTTTTGATTGTGGTTCAAGTTGAGACATTTTCAAAACTTACTGATGCATGGAAGTACTCAGCAAATTTTTTTCCGAAACTGTTTTCCACTCTCCCTCCACGCAAATGCGGGTTCACTTCCTCACTATTAAACCTTCCCTATTCTTAATAAATTAGCGTAATTAGTACGTAAGCGTATGGTCCGAACGGGCAGTGAGACGCGGTGCTAATAATAAGAAGGTGATGAAAAGTATCCTGTATCAGCGAACAGACGACTGGGTAGCCCCTGCGCTCGTATCGAGCGAGCCACCGGTGCATGGAAGGCAGTTTGCAATCGATAGTGGCCAGGTAGGGCCAGAGGACAACCCTTGGCGCGGCGAGGTCACGGGCGAACCTGTTGCAGGACACCAAGTCAGAGCGGCTGTTTACCGATATTTTAAGGGTCCCTGGTACAGTTCCCGGTGAATGCAAAATATACGTCAATGTGAGATTGCGTTTGTTCCTTTTCGTTAAATGGTGTATCAACATGTTGGGGTCAGGACGATATTCCTGTCTTTGGAGTCGAGTCTGGGATATCTACTATTATAGTCCACCGATCCATCGGACGGCTGCTCTCAGTTCAGAAAATGGATCGGCGATAACAACTGAAAGACCCTGCAACCAATTATAAGAAGTACTTGTATTTAGGTTAAGTCAGCTGTAAGTCCATTGGTGGTGGGTGATATTGTGGGCAATAAGTGGAACGAAATCTCCGGTAGGGCGTCTCCCCAGATGGCGGTGAGGGGGATACCCCGCTGGGGTTCTCGCCGATCTGGGGACTATCAGATCCAGAGTGCGGCGGGACACCTAGTGGGGCAGGGTACCGGGGGCGTAACATGTCCGAGGCGGACCAACTAGTAGGTTAGGTATAAGAAAAAAGGACAAACAGGACTTTTATATTTAGGTGTCTATTAAAAATGTATTATTGTATTTTTTTTTAAGTAGCTAAAAGATGTAAATATGTTAATTCAAGATGTAGATCTAGGTACACGCTAGGAATCGGGATAAATGGTGTAAATAAATATCGTAGTCTAGACCAACAAACGTACCCCTTCCACCTCATTATAAACAAAGGAAACTAGTGTATTATTTTGTAATTTATAAACGGTTGCTCCAAACTATTTATAAAGTTTTAGTGGCTAGTCAAAATACGAGTTAGCTTAGTGTTTTTTTAAATATAATTAATACAACTCTCGCGTGCGTCTCGGGGTACGCGTACCACAGTTTGAGTTGGGGATAAATCGGCGATCGACTTAAGGGATGTATTATATGTATAAACAAAATTTATGATACAGCAAAACACTCATCCGCTTCGGTGGGCGCATGGTAGGGGTTCGAATCTCGGTCGGGTGTACTGTGGGTGGTTTTCCCCAAACAATTTTTCCACTTTCCCTCCAAGCAAATGCGGGCACACTTCCTATACATATAATCTACCTAATCACTAAAACCATTAGCGTAATTAGTACATAAGCATATATATATCGGGTGACCTGGTGGTCTAGGGGTAAGGTGTCAGACTTCTGTGCTGAGGATCCGGGGCTCAACCCTCGGTCCCGGCACAGATTTATCTGATTACCAAACCCTTCCTTCACCACTGACAAGACATCTTGTGAATGTGGGGAATGCCAGGCACACCGTGGTTCGGATTCCACGTTAAACTGTAGGTCCTCCATTTCATCTCACAATCACCCTACTATTACACATTAGCGTAAGTGCATGTAACCCGGACGGGTAGTAAGACGCGGTGCTAACAAAAAACACTCTAGTGGTTCCATTTTTAAAAACGGGACAGTACTTATATAATTTTTTTTAACAAAAGCCCAAAAACAGAAATAGTTCTAAAAAGTGGTGATCGTCTCGTAGTAATGGTCTGTGTACGCGCAGAGTATCCAAACGAAAGATAATAGCCACACACACACATACAACGCCACTCATTAGCGACAGAGGATGTTTGTCCTTCTGATTAGCGATATAACCGCGCGTCACCTAAAGCGGAATTGGCCGACGATAACAGGGATATGGGGGAGGGAGGCAAAGTTAGTTGTATCTCGTCGACCGAGAGTTACTGTTATTGAGTCCTTGCCCTAGCATTATTAACGACCGAAGAAAATGATCGATGAACAGGGAAACGTTTAGGAAAGAGTATGTAGAAAAAACAACGACAAATCCATGCAATCTTTAATTAATCCATACAAATAAAGGCACGCCTATATTAGGCCAAGCAAACCTAATCACAATTATAAGCGAAAAATGTCCACTGCTCTAATTAAAAACAACTGATCAATTATTTTAATTTTTGATGTAAAGAGCCTAGTAGATATATTTATCACAGATAGCTTCCCTATTGATATGAGCGAAAAAGTTGGGTTTTTTTTTAAGTCAACAAAAATTATTTATGAGAAAGTATCTTCAATATATACTACGAGGCATTAATTTCGTGTAAATACTAGACCGAATGTACAGTAGCTACATGTCTTCTTTGGTGCTTACTGACAGCTCACAGCTGACTTCTGACAGTCAAAATCTAGGTATATTCCTAAATTTTTACTGTCAAAAGTGACAGCTGCTAAACAAATCTTTTTTGCAGATCATCTAGTTTGGCGTAGGGATACATAATTTGGTCTGGTAACTTTTTAAAGCTGTCAGTCAGCACCAAAGAAGCCATGGGACTACTGTAGGTATACAAAAGATAAAAAAAAAGTTTTAGTTGTTTTGTGATTTATTTGTAGGATTTATCACCAGTTATTGACGACTTAATCTACGGACTAAAGAAACGGAGGGTTGCAAAGAGGCGATAAGCCCACATAGTTGTTAAGAAAGAGGATTGGAAAAGAACAGTAAAAAATCACAAGTAGAAAACCAGCCCCATTACAGCCGGCCAGAATTCCAGTCCAATGCCCTAGCAAGAAGGGATGTGGCGTCGGTCAAAATGTACCGACTTTAACTCCGGCTTCTAAATAAAAACTTTTAATATCAAAACATATCACTATGATAAATAAATAATTTTAATTTTACACATTTTTTTATTCTTTAGGAACAATATTTGTTGTTTTAAATGACAAATTTATTCAAATATAAATTCACAATATCAAAGAAGCTTCCCATATAGAAATCTGTATTTGAATATTTTACTGTAGTAAATTTGTTATTGCTAATTAGTATACGTAATTCATTAATGAATAATAATAATATTTAGCACCGCGTCTTACTACCCGTTCGGGTTATACGCTTTAAGTACTAATTACACTAATGGATTAGGAATTGGGAAGGTTGAATTAGAGGAAGTGAACCCGCATTTGCATGAAGGGAAAGTGGAAAACCATTTAGGAAAAACTACCCCCAGTTCACCCAACTGAGATTCGAACCTCGATCTCCCCATCCTCAGTAGTAGAGCTCAACACGACTAGCGCGTTAGCCAACTACGCCACCGAGGCGGGTTTCATTAATGAAGGAGTCGGAGTTGAAGACTTGGCCTACATACTCCGCAGCCCTGTCAGCAAGTGTAATGCGAGTCCAGCGGCGTGAATTGTTGATCCGCCGCTATGGGATTTATGAAATATTAATTTGGACTTTACTTTTAATATTATAATCGCCTACATTGGTGGGATTAAACATCGCGCCCGATTATTCCGGCAAGCCGATGACGGAAAGGTCGAGCTTTCAATCCTGATGGATGTACTGGGAAGTGTTTCCCCCCTTACCGCCCTTACCACCATTCAAATATGAAATGATTGCCCCAACACTACACAAATAAGGTTACATTTCTACATTTCTTATCCCTATTTCACCAGCGTAATTAATGTGAACGTATAGCCTAACGCGGTGGGAATATATATATATATATATAAAATTGTATCGATACTTGCTTAGCCTATGGCATTATGAGCTCAGAATTTCATTGCCGTACTTAAAAAATTACGCCACTTATCCCTATCTTGAGCTAGTTCTATCCAGTCCACCTCATTACACCCTATCCTTATATTGAGCTAGGTCTAGCCAGTCCACCTCATTACACCCTATCACTTATATTGAGCTAGTTCTATCCAGTCCACCTCATTACACCCTATCCTTATATTGAGCTAGTTCTATCCAGTCCACCTCATTACACCCTATCCTTATATTGAGCTAGTTCTATCCAGTCCACCTCATTACACCCTATCCTTATATTGAGCTAGGTCTAGCCAGTCCACTTCATTACACCCTATCCTTATATTGAGCTAGTTATATCCAGTCCACCTCATTAAACCCTACCTCTTTCATACCATTTCTAATGTTATTCCCCCCATCTACATTATTCTAACAAGGTATTGTGATGAATACAGGGTATGTAACTCATCATTATGTAACCTCCTGCACTCCCAAATATCTTCCTAAGAAACTTACTTACTTAAGTCATCTCTACTGTATGATAATATACTTAGGCTCTTCAGCTCTCACTTTTAGACCTATTTCCTTAAGAGACTGATACAATTCATGCATTTCTTGCGACAGCTTTCCTACTATTACCAAACAAAACTAAATCGTCCGCATAGCATTCATACTTAGGTAATATGATGAATTAAAAACGACACAATCTAAAAGCAGTAGTAGCCCTAACATCAGATGAAAGATATTAACAGCCACACTCCAAAAAAACATTTAACGTATGAGTTTTATTGCGAAAAGAAGAAAAGCTCGTGTTGAAACGAAAGATAAAAAAAAACAAGCTCCCCGGCGGATTGATGAAGCGTTTTCTAAAAGCCAATAAAGCGTTGGAGAATGTAGAGCAACTACTCAATAAATTCAACAACTGAAACAGTGCGCGATATATTTCTGCTCTCCATAAAACATTTTGCCGAGCCATAAAGACGAGTCTATGCGTAGAGAAATATTCACAAAACAAAAGTTGAGATGAAATATGGATAATTGCATCTTACGTGGGGACATTCGTTATTCGTACCGGTTCCACGCGAGATAAACGAATGTGTTGTTGTTTTGCAGTGTATTAATAGCTTGGCTGTCACCACACAAAGCATTTAGACAGCTCCAAAACACGCTAGGGAAAAAAAATATTAATGTGCCATAAGATAATCAATGCTGGTTCTGATTTTAATTTATAAGACATTAAAACTATTAGGTTATTATTATTAGCACCACGTCTTACTAACCGTTCGGGTTATACGCACTTACGCTAATGTGTAATGGTAGGGTGATTGTGAGATGAAATGGAGGACCTACAGTTTAACGTGGAATCCGAACCACGGTGGAGGCCTGGCATTCCCCACATTCACAAGATGTCTTGTCAGAGGTGAAGGAAGGGTTTGGTAATCAGATAAATCTGTGCCGGGACCTAGGGTTGAACCCTGGACCCCAGCACAGAAGTCTGACACCTTACCCCTGGACCACCAGGTCACCCTAAACTATTAGATCAATTAAAAAGTATATATATACCTTGTTTACATGTAACGTAGGAAATATAAAGTAGAAGATAAATAGTTTGGCTATGGGAAACTATGGATAAATTCTTTCTAATTCGAATGTAGTAGGAATAGAAGTTAAGGTGGATAGAACTGGCCAGTATTTTTGCAGTTTTTTCAGTAAACTTTTTTTATATAAATCAAATATTGCTTCTATACAAACAGAGTTTAATTTTATACACATAATGACCTCAACCGTTCTTAATATCTGTCAAGGGTGCTCTGGAATTTCATGTAAACTTTTTTCATTTTATCTTCATGACAGATATTCAACAAATGTTGATATCACCATGTGAAGACAATTTAACTCCATGTTTGTATGAAAGCAATATTAGTTTTATTTTAACAACAAAAATTTGCCATAAAAAATGCCAAAAACACCATTTTTACATCTCCACCTTAGTGAAGTACACATTTTTGTTGTTACAGTCAGGATTGAAGACATCACTAGGCAATAGAAAGACTGGCAAAGAAGCCATCGCTAGTCAGACCGGCGATGAAGCCATCACTAGTCAGACCGGCGATGAAGCCATCGCTAGTCAGACCGGCGATGAAGCCATCGCTAGTCAGACCGGCGATGAAGCCATCGCTAGTCAGACCGGCGATGAAGCCATCGCTAGTCAGACCGGCGATGAAGCCATCGCTAGTCAGACCGGCGATGAAGCCATCGCTAGTCAGACTGGTAATGAAGCCATCATTACTCAGACTGGCAATGAAGCCATCGCTAGGCAAGAGCCTGGCGGAAAGCAAGGGACTCAAACTTGGAACCCACTGCAGGTTACTTGGTATTCACACCTCGCCCTCGTGGTGAAGTCGGGTGACGCCAACTAGAGAGGGGAGCGGGCGACACACCTTCCATACTGCAATCACCGTAACAATGGCGACCAAGAGCAGCGTGTTCTCGAGACCAACATCCTGTGCACGACACCTACTGCCGAAACCATTGGTCCAATCGAGATGCATAATACTAAAATAAACAGTATACAAGGTACTAAAACGTGCACTTTCTGAACCGACTGATTATATCAGCACACGAGAATTTATATGAGCGAGAGCGAAAGGACCTACCGATTTTGTCTGAAAAGGTATTTTCACATATCTTCCAGGGTTTTTTTTACATACCACAATCGACAACGGCTTTACTTCCCCTCCGAAGGAAGTTGTGCTACGGATGTTTATCTCTGAAGAAAAATCCTTCCTCCCCAGCTGGGTTTGAACCCACGAACATCGGGTTCTGAGGCGAGCACTTTACCCCAAGACCACTAAAGTTGACCAACTTTTATAAAGTGGAGTTTTGTTGCAGTCTACACCGATAACATTTTCTATTTACCAATTAATTATTATTAAATTATCATTATCACTATTATGCATCAAAAGTGAAAGCTGCAGAGCAAATGAATCGACGTATGGATAAATGAAAGTGGTTTTAGCAACGTTTGTAAAACTGCCAGATACTGTTTATATTTATCGTTTGGTGTAAGCAGAACTAACTTTCCAAAACATTAAAAGGTTTTTTCCTCCACTTCGGCGGCCGCGTGGTCTAACGCGCTACTCTCGCAATAAACTGCCGATGACGAGGAAGAATAAGGTTTTAACCTAGGTCAGCTGTAGGGAGGTTGATTTAAAAAAATGTTTACCACTCTCCCCCCAAGTAAATGCGGGTACACTTACAAAAAAAAATATAACCTTCCTCATCCCTTAAGCCAATGGCGTAATTTGTAGGCAAGCGGGTATTAAGACGCGGTGCTAAAGAAAGTACCACAAGCGGCTCGACAACGCAGGTAACTAGATGTGACGATACTAAGTCACAAACTGAGCTAGTCGATATGTTTGTACCAGGAATGTCCAAGGCGTGATGTGACAGCGAGCTGCAATGCGGGCTTCCCTACTCGCTTTCTGTCGCGAATAGAGAGAGAATGTCAAATAGCGGACAGTAGAGAGAGGGGACGAGACGATTAACATCACCGGTCAAGTTCATAAGGGATAAGTTGAGAGCTGAGGCGGATAAATCTTTCTTGTCACCATTTGCAGAGTCGTACACGCGGGGAGCGTGAGTTGTGTGTATGTGTGTGTGTATATATATATGTATTATTATAATTATTAGGTGTTCTGTCTTACGACAGGTCCATTCCTTTTGTTAGAGCTTGGACCACCAATGCACCCTGTCCTCTGCCTCCTCCTTCAGCTCCCAGAATGTTCTTCTTTCCTTCAAGTCACCCAATATTTGAATCCTCCTCCTTCCTAAGCTCCTCTTTCCCTCAACCTTTCCTTCTATGACGTCATGACAGTTCCTCCTAAGGATGTGTCCGATCCAGTTTGATTTGTACCGAAGAATCACATCCAAAATGGTTCTCTTCTCACCCACTCTTCATTTGTCACCCTGTCTTCCCACCTGATCTTCTCAAATCGTCTCCAGAACCAAATTTCAAAGCTCTCCAAGTTATGTATTATATTAATATAAAAAAATACTCCACGGCATCAGCCCTAAATCGAGCGGACGCCGTCTTTTGGCGATAATAGTGCCAACTTTAGCGGCTATAGGGTGGCATGTGGTAAGTACGAGTCCTCCAGCCTTTAAACTAAGTTTTCCAGACCGGCGCCGCTACTTTTTCATTCAAGTAGTTCCTCATTTGTCCTCCTAGGGACACATCTACACAGAAAATTTGGAAGCGCCTGGGATCGAACCCAGGACTTCTGGATCTGAAGCCAGGAACTCAGACCACAAGTGGTATATATAGAATATATAAAAATAGGTGTGTATGTATATAAGGAGATGTAGAGATACATATTTTCGGTGGTAAGGGCCTCGCTGTGATAGGCTGAAAATGTGTCCATTTAAAGCCCTTGGCCCAGTCGAGTGAAAGTCTAAGACCAATTTTGTGGGGTGTAGGGGGGGGGGGTGGAATACGTGGCGTGGCTTCCCAACCAACCAAAGTATCCTTCCGCACCAACAAGAACAGATGGATCACGGAAACCGAAGATGGCGCTAGCTACCGGTCAGATCTTGCGGAAAAATCATAAATTTGTAAATGTCAGTTATCTCGAGAACGAGTGAAATTGTAATGTTAATATTTTCAACACACCTTCTAAGATAATGTATCGATGTTTATTAGGTGTTATATTTTCTTATTTTTTGTTGTGAATTCGGCAGTTTTCTATTGAAAAATGTTAATTTTATCGATATTTTATAACTGTTAAAATTATAGCGGAGGGGAGTATATAAAAAGGTATAACTTAATTAACATTCTTCTATTCTTGAACAACCCGTTTCCGAAAAGAAAATTGCAAAACAATAAGACGTTTTGAAAATCCGAGCACTACAAACACCTGAGTCAAATTGACAAAATATTAATAACTACACTGAGGGTTTGTGGTGAGTGATGAGCGGGGATAGAAGTGATGAGTGATGTGCGCGCACCCCGGAATGCATGGCACCCTTAGTTCGCAAGGAAAGTATCGCGGATCCGATCATATCGCCATTCCTGCGGCCCCGTTAATCCACTACCTCACTCAAAACAACTTCCGCTCCTTATTTTCGACGAGGGTTGGGATCATCAGAGTTTTACTCTCAGCTTGGCTCGTCTCCACAGCAGAGGAAGCTAGACCCCTTTCGCAGGGGCCGGAACCCGGACAAATAGAAATAAATCTCACACCATCCGGACCCGGGAAAATCTCCGTCCGAGCGTAGGAATCGCCCGGATCTCCCTGCTACAAACATCCGAGTCTCGGACAGACGATTGCCCAGACTGAGTTCTAGAGGACCACAATGTGAAATGAACGATCCGGGTGTTTAGTCGTCCGAGTGGTCCCTTGGTAGGCCGTTGAGGTTTGTTTGAGGAGGGTATAGTTTGCAGTAACGCGACAAGACAAAAGAACAGGAAGACGTAGACTTGGAAACGCTGATTAGTTTAGAAGAATAAAAACCAGACATAAGGGGCAAATCTATTGAAGAGTACAAAGATCGCAATAAAACAAGAGATGCGTGGAAAAGTGTTTGTAGCCAAGTAAAGGCAGATTTTGAACTTTTAAATGATGTGAAGAGAAAAGAATTTGGCAAGTTTATTTTTTTTTCCATTTTTTGTCTTTTTTTATGTATTTTTGTAGACTAGGCCTATATATCATTCTATCAATTTATAACCTATAGCTATCCCACGTAACTAAATAAAAACCATTTCAATTATTTGCCTCCATTAGTATTTTTGTTACATGACAATATCTAAAATAAAGATAGTCCATGTATGAAAAAGAAAAAGTTAACCGAAACTACTTAATTCTCCATGACTTTTTTTAAAAGAATGCGTGTAATGCCTGATCCACACCAATCCCATATATGTTCCCACAAATACGCAGAGAGATGTATAAAAACATATTTTAATTATAGTTGTGATAGATTTATAATCCAAAGAAAAGGCCAGAGCCCGAGAGAAGGCGACATCCGGACAGTGTGAAAGGGTCCTTAGTGTTCTGTATGCAGGGTGCTTCCCGGGTGCGTCTCGCGTAAAGAGATTCCTTGGGAACGAAGATAAAATAAATTGAAATCCTTTGCTTTTATGTTGCGGGTTAAAAAGAACGAATCGTCGACTTGGCGAGGTTGAATAAACCGGTAAAATTGGTCTTCGCCTTCGGCAGCCCGTTTCCCCATTTCGTATCATAGAAGAAACTAGTAATATTTTGTTTAAAAAGCTCTACGTCTGAATCATCATAAATTGGTAATATCTTGAGCAGTTGTGTCACGGAACCAACATTGATTTCACTTCTCGTTTTGTGAAATGTACGATAAAATAAAGCGAATTATTTGCTTACGTCATTACTTACTGCAAATTCAGTAGAACCAGATCATTAAATTAGATTTACCTATTGAATGTTATAAATCATAAATCTGTGTAAATTACTACATCCAATTAAAATGTTACAAACGGTAATAAAAAAACTTTAAAAACATCGTCTATTTGGAAGTTTTATCTTAAGTTCAATTAAATAGTATTATCTTTTTAACAAGTAATGAGATTTGACTGATACTTACAATTTTAACTCAAAATTATTTTTAAAATATGAGTGTCATAGTGCAGCGCGATTATGGAAGAAAATCTACTTTTAAGACACATTGAAGAAATGTTGATAAGAATCTGTTTGTTTGATTGAAAATCCCTTCTTATTCATAATAGAAACTAGCATGCAAAACCAAAGGTCAAAAGTTCTATTCTGGTATCAGAGGTATAATTTTCCAGTTTTATCGTAATTAAACCCCTATCTACTAGTTATGGTCGGATTGGAACAGAAGACATGACCTCAAGGAACTAGTAGTTTCACTGTTCGACATCGCCGACCACGTCAAGAGATTGTGGCCTCCGCTCCGTCCAGTCGTCATTCCTGTATTATGTTCGGGACATGAGAGAACAGAAGACCGACAAAGAGAGTGATTCAAAATGGAATTAGAAAATTAACAATTTTTTGTAATTTTGATATACAAAAAAAATACGGTGAAAATAATGATTAAAAATGAGGAAGGAATAAAGTGAACACAAGGAAAATGAAATTAAAATATTTTTAAAAATTAAGATTCACAGCATATAAATTAGAATATTATATTTTGTTTTCGTATGAAAAAAGAAAAGTAAATTGAAGTTATTTTAGGTTAGGCCATGTAAGACGTGGCTTGTCGATGAATGTGTGAAAAAGAGAGCCATTGAGAGTTTTATGAATAAAAGAGCATGTGAGTATGCGAGGATAGGGAAGTGTGGGGAAAGTTAGTGAGGATGGCTGAAGTACGGAGTAGTTGTTTTGAGCAATAATAGCAGTTTCTTGCCTACCCAGTAAGGGACTGGCTTTATTAGGTTTGTATTGTGACATAACAAACCTTACCTCTGATTATTAGTATATTTATGAATACAGTAGCCCCGTGGCTTCTTTGGTGTTGACTGACAGCTCACAGCTGACTTCTGACAGTCAACATTTAGGTATATATCTAAATTTTGACTGTCAGAAGCGACAGCTGCTAAACACATGTTTTTGCAGATCATCTCGTTCGGCGTAGGGATACATAATTTGGTCTGGTAACATTTTAAAGTTGTCAGTCAGCACCAAAGAAGCCATGGGGCTACTGTACATTTTATTCAAATACGGGCACGTGGAGCTTGGAAAGTTACCAAGAATGGTGTAGTTCCATAACACGGCATCTGAAAGTACTACGAATCTAAGAGGACATGGATATATATAAATAAACAATGGGAGCTAATATATTATACACTTACCAATGTGGGTTGATTGAGCCTTTCAATTTTCGTCAAGATCGACAATATTTACGAACAGTGTTTCGCGTACAGGGTCCATTGTTTTGTTGTGTTCAAGCTGGCGCCCCTAGTAGTAATCAGGAGAACTAGTGTGTGACGGAGAATAAATAGATCGAACAGAAGAGAGGGAATGTTGTTGACATTTAAACATCACGAGATTCAAATTTTGTGGCCAGTCAATTTAAAAAGAAAGTTCCAATATCTTATATCGATTCTATTATATTTTCAGACTGTTTTCACGTTACCATTATTATTGTTTCGAGAGGTTTTTTTTTACTAAAGAGCTCACCTCGTCAACTATAGTATGGAACACCCGCCTCAGTGGCGTAGTTGACTAACGCGCTTGTCGTGTTGCGCTCGACTGCCGAGGACGGGGAGATCGAGGTTCGAATTTCGGTCGGGTGAACTGAGGTGGTTTTTCCTAAATGGTTTTCCACTCTCTCTCTCTCTCTCTCATCTCTCTCTCTCTCCACGCAAATGCGGGTTCACTTCCTCTAATTCAACCTTCCCAATTCCTAATCCATTAGCGTAATTAGTACTTAGAGCGTATAAACCGACCGGGTAGTAAGACGCGGTGCTAAATATTATTATTATTATTATAATCGTATGGAACGTTTTTTTTAATTGTCCTCGGCGGAAGTGAGCTGGCACAGTTCGAATTTTGATCGAGGTTCATATTTTTTGACGTCATAAATTCGCGGCTGTAAATTTTACTACAAGAGTAAATATTATCAAAATGACATTAAAGTATAAATGACACTCCTCATTTTATGTTTGAGTTGATTCCTCGCCTCCCCCCCATTTTTAAATCTGATGTGTGCAAGAGTTCCAAATCTTGTTTTGAAGAGATGGTGTGTTTTTTTTAAACATTGATCAAAATAAATTAGACGGCAAACCTTTGAAGGATTCGCGGCACAGTTTGAAATCCATTGGTATATATCGATACTTATATATCTTCGCATGGCCAGTGAAATGAAAACTCACTCCGCCAACGAGCCTCATGCTCCATTGGACGAGATTGCTTTACTGAAATCGCTCACATAATTTCTGTAACCCGCTTCGGTGGCCGCGTAATCTAACGCGCCACTCTCGTCTTGGACTAGATTATTATTATTATTATTATTATTATTATTATTATTAGCAACGCGTCTTACTACCCGTTCGGGTTACACGCACTTACGCTAATGTATAATGGTAGGGTGATTGTGAGATGAAATGGAGGACCAACAGTTTAACGTGGAATCCGAACCACGGTGGAGGACACAAGATGTCTTGTCAGAGGTGAAGGAAGGGTTTGGTAATCAGGTAAATCTTTGCCGGGACCGAGGATTGAACCCCGGACGCCAGTTGACGATACAACCGTATCACCGTGAATTTCTCGTATAGGTTAACTTTACACGGGTAAAGGATTATGTTGTAAGATTTGTGTACAAAAAAGTTCTACTTGATCCACTTTGAATGGCTTCCTCGTCGACTTCTTAGGACTGTTTTTCAGCCTAAGTTGAACTTCTAAGGCCACCAGAGCGTGGGATGTCGAGGACAAACATCCTGTTTGTTCGATAGGTGACCTAACCGGATGTTGCTCATTGAAGTTATAAGATCGATTAGCGCTTCGGTGGCCGCATGACCCAAGGCGCTACCATCCCAGCGGACTAGACTGCCATCAATGGTTTTCCACGCAAATGAGGATACACTTCTTCTAAATATAACCTTCTTAGTCCCTAAAAACCATTAGCGCAGTTGGGTAAGGTGTCAGACTTCTGTGCTGGCGGCCGGGGTTCAATCCTCGGTCCCGGCACAGATTTATCTGATTACCAAACCCTTCCTTCACCTCTGACAAGACATCTTGTGAATGTGTGGAATGCCAGGCCTCCACCGTGGNCACAATCACCCTACCATTACACATTAGCGTAAGTGCGTATAACCCGAACGGGTAGTAAGACGCGGTGCTAATAATAATAAACATTAGCGTAGTTATTACATGAGCGTACAACTAGAACGGTTGGTAAGATACGACGGTAAAATTAAAAAATAAGTTCACGACAGCAGAGATTGAAGTAAGGTGCGAAGAACGATTCACCATCGGATTGTAGCTTTACATCGATAGAAATATTTTAATATAAGACCAGAAAAAATAACTATGAAAACATTTCAGGGCAAGTCCAGCCGAGCAAAACGGCAGTACGTGCGATTCAAGAGCAGGAAAGGTAGAAACAGAGACAGACAGACACAACGTAAGCCTGGTGGATTAAAACCTCGTTGATCGCCCACCACTACAGGGGGCGGCGGATCGAGGGGGGCGATGGCTTGTTGTAGTGCGGCGAGGGGCTTATCACAGAGGGGATTACAACCCTGTCACTGTTTACCCCCCTCCCCCAAATACTCGTATCAAACACCCCTCGATTCTCCTCAGTGGTGACACTTTCATCAAGCCGCGTGCAACTCTCGTCTGGATTATGTTAGTATCAGCTTGGTTCTTACCACACTTGTGTCTAGTAGTGATTATCAACTGTACCCCATATACGCTAGGTGTGTGCGACAGCTACAGTAGCCCCATGGCTTCTTTGGGGCTTACTGACAGCTTTGAAGCGTGTCCAGACCAAATTATATATCCCTACGCCGGACCAAATGATCTGTAAAACATGTGTTTAGCAGCTGTCACTTCTGACGGTCAAAATTTAGGTATATAGCTAAATGTTGACTGTCAGAAGTCAGCTTTGAGCTGTCAGTCAGCACCAAAGAAGTCATGAGGCTACTGTACCAAAAGTTACCAAATCTACTTTCATGTATCCATTCGCCAAACCATATGACCTACAAGACCATGTAATGATAGATTTCCCCCTATCAATCCTCTCTACTGATTTAACAAGCCTGAGTGGTCCGTATACATATCAGCACCGCGTCTTACTACCCGTTCTGGTTATACGCACTCACGATAATGTGTAATGGTAGGGTGATTGTGAGATGAAATGAAGGACCTACAGTTAAACGTGGGATCCGAACCACGGTGGAGGCCTGGCATTCCCCACATTCACAAGTTGTGATTAATGCACGTCTTGTCAGAGGTGAAGGAAGGGTTTGGCAATCAGATACATCTGTGCCTGGTATATATATATATATATATATATACACACCACAGTGCGTCACGGGCAACGCCGTGCGGGATTGCTAGTTACTAATAAAATAATAATTTCCATATTCGTGTGTTTCAACCAACGTTTGCAATAAAGCTATTTTGTTAGGTGTCAGTTACCACCACTACTTTATCTTGACCTATATTACGAGAACAGGATGAAGAGAGGCATTTTGTTAGGGAACCACACTAGTTTCCGCATAGAAATGAACAACGTGGAGTAAAAAGATGAAATATGTACAGTGTAAGAAATCCGTTTTCAAAATCATTCAAATGTTCTAATAGCTCATCTGACCGAGTTTGTTTTAATCTACAGTGTTTTTTCGGTTGGAAACAGTTATTGTTATTGTGGCTCTTACCCAAGTCACAGACAATCGAACACCTCGTCTGTGGCCTGGAAACATCAAGGCATTTAAATAATTAAAAGTTTTAAATTTTTGGCGTGAATAAAAAACAAATGTATTAATATATTTGTTTTCGAGTATTTTTATATACATATAAATTTACACACACACACATATATATATATATATATTTGCCCCATTTTAGGAAAATTATCCAGTCCAGGTGTATGCCACTCATATTTTAAA
The DNA here is from genome assembly GCA_901482245.1 of Timema douglasi. Classification (NCBI taxonomy): domain Eukaryota; kingdom Metazoa; phylum Arthropoda; class Insecta; order Phasmatodea; family Timematidae; genus Timema; species Timema douglasi. The sequence continues at coordinate 17,048 of CABEEJ010009414.1, forward strand.
AATAATTTTGAGGTAAAATTGTAAGTATCAGGGATTCAAACCCGACACCCCTAGGTTCGTAGTCAGGTGCACTGACCAGTATACCACAAGGCCTGTTATTGTATGTAATGAAAGAATAACACAAAAGTAGGTGACCGGGCGGTCTAGGGGTAAGGTGTGCTGGGGTCTAGTGTTCAATCCTTGGTCCCGGCACAGGTTTATCTGATTACCCAAACCCTTCCTTCACCTCTGACAAGACGTGTATTAATCACAACTTGTGAACGTGTGGAATGTCAGGCCTCCACCGTGGTTCGGATCCAACGTTAAACTGTAGGTCCTCCATTTCATCTCGCAATCACCCCACCATTACACATTAGCGTAAGTGCGTATAACCCGAACGCGTAGTAAGACGCGGTGATGATGATGATGATGATAATAATAATAATAATAATAATAATAATAACAACAGAAAAGTAACAGCAATAGCCTTACACACTCCACGACAGTAAGAATACACATTACCATTTTTTGCTACGATGTTAAAAAATGCCAACAGTAGAACACCAGCTAAATACAACGAAGCTATCCGAACATTTTCAGGACAAATTGTTTCGTACGCCGCAACTTCCGCGAAGACTTTATAGCGACCCGAGACGTCAGAGCGCGACCGGTAAGTGGTCTCCTATCAGGGCAGTCCCTCGAGGGTACCCCGGGTACAGCCGTCGCTAAGATACCACTTTAGGCGACATGTCGTAGGAGTGAGGCTACCAGATCTTCTCTCAAGTATCCATCCGTCAGACCGCATGATCTGCGAGACCATGTGACCAGCTGCCTTTCACCGCAGGCGACATAATCATTAATTGTTTCCACCCTGTGGTCGGGGTCAATTTAGTAAAATGCCTCCACCTTTCTCTATCCTTCCACCCCTTTTCCTCCTTTAATTGCTTAGATTATGCTACTCTTACTTGTACACTTTCTGTTATCTGTTTTTCCCAACTCTTTCTTGGTATCCATGTGGCCTTTTCCTACATACTTCATTTCCATAATTCTCTTTGGCATCCTCTTTTTCTCCATCCTCATTACATGCCCATGCCATCTCAGTCTTGCTTCCTCTACTATCTCATGTACTCCCTGTACTCCAACGCTTTCCCTTCTAACTTTATTCCTAAGCTCGTTCCTCCTCGTGACAGCTAACATACTCCTCACACACTTAATTCCTATTGTCTCCACTTTCCTAGTCCCTCTCACATTCAATGTCCATGTGTATATGTGACAATGGGTACAAAGTACGCTCTGTAAAAGCCTTCCTTACATTTTTCTTTAGGGGATTCTTTATTATTAGAATTGGAACTTGCGGTAGTGACTGTTTATTTTTGTGGAAGCGGTTTCTGTAATATTACACTTAAAACTGTTTTACATTCAAGAGCTTCTAAAAAATACTGCCTTATCTCCATAAATTGAGATGGCAAACCAGAATAAAAAAAGGGAGGTTGATGACATCATATGAACTGTTTCAGGTTGTTTTTTATGGGCATCTTATTATTATTATTATTATTAGCACCGTGTCTTACTACCCGTTCGGGTTGTACGCACTTACGCTAATGTGTAATGGTAGGGTGATT
>CABEEJ010009417.1:0-18642 GCA_901482245.1 Timema douglasi
ATGGCAGTTTAATGATTTTTCGATCTCATGGTCTCGGGGAGGAACCTGAGGATTCATCCTAGAATTCGGGTTTTATGCGAGGATTTATAAATAGGTTCGATGTTTAGGGGAAGATTGGGGTCTGAATCCTAGACAGGTACGGTGCGTTTTGTTTTCTTTAAATGGGATTCAAACGTCCGTACCCTTCACACAAATCCCAAAGAGTTTCCTTTAAATTCTCCCTTCCACATCCTTTCACCTTAGTGTGGTTAAATATGGATAGCCCAGATGGGTAGTAATGAAGGTACAGTTTAGAAGAAAGGCATCCCTATCCGCTTGGAGGGAGAGTGAAAAACTATTTAAAAAATCCCATCACAGCCCCGACTGGAATTTGAACTCTGACTCTACCCCATCACTGGCAAACCAGACAAGATGGCGTCTTTGTCTGCGTACCCACCTGTAAGGATAGGATAAGATACTACTATAGCAATAGACTCGACTGCCGATGACGGGGAGATAGAGGTTCGAATCTTGGTCAGGTGTGCTGAGGGTGGTATTTCAAGTGCGTTTTTACACTTTTCCACCACGGAAATGCGGGGACATTTAATAAAAATATCGCTACGCGCATAAACTGACCTCAGCTAACACACTCCCGTTCGCGACCATAATGGCTTCACAAGTGAAATGAGGTTGACACGGAATGAATATTTATTTTTTCATTTTATTGTTTGTTGTGATCGTATAATGGCGCGTTGATGGTCAAAATAATATAACTACATTTATTTAAATTCCTATTTACTATTCCCTTGCACCAAATCTTTAGCTAATGTGTTAAAATTAACTAACGAAATCATATATTTACATTACTATTAATTATATTGGTTGGCTTCTGGTATTTCACTTGATTCACGTCACGAGTCTTGATTAGTGTGAGAGTGGCCGTCAACTGATTTAAGATAAATTCACAATATCAACTGCTTTAGTAGAGATGTAATCTAATTACTATTCATTATCACTCATGTTTTTCTATTCTACTTATTTGACCCGCGGCTAACACGAGGTGTTGATCAAAGATTTACAAAATTTGACTCCCAATAGTTGATCCATGAGCGTCCTTGACACCAGCCCGATCAGACGAGAGTAACGAGTCTCCAAATCGACTCAACTGATATTTTTTTAAATATCAGGGAAACACTCCCATTGGTCGTCAAGACCCAACATGGACGAACCTAACTGTCCGCCGGACCTTTAGTATCATACAAGGGAAGAAAACCACCCTGTTAACAGCTTTTAGGAAGCTATTGTTGGACAGAAGGTGACTCTCACAATATTCCTTAAAACCTGGCTAGCAGGTTATTAACCTTGCAATCCCCGTTACTGTCTACACGATAGCTAAAACATATTATTTTCTAACGTGTTAGTAAATAGTTGCAGCAATATGGCCTTACAAATCCCTAAAAACATTAGTGTAACTAGTATATAAGTGTATAACACGATCGGGTAGTAAAACGCGGTGCTGAAAAAACCCATACAATATGAAGACAGTATGTAAAGAAAGCAATTTATCCTCCAATAAATCACAACGAAAATTAAATCAGTACGATATTTTAAATATTTTTCGTCATTATTTAATGTCAGGTGTAAAATTTATTAGTTGAGATTTGTAAACCTACTTCTAAATAATTAATTCATTACATTACTGTGTGTTTTTTTTTGTAAAATGGGCAATGACGGGGAAGGAACAGTTGACTGACACAGTACCACTGGCAAAAAACCATGAACCGCCACTGAATAAAACTAGTACCTAACGTCAGACTGTTGACTCGGCACCAACTGGTACTAAAGTTCCTGTATATCGACAGCCGCCGTCGTACATATCGTTTACCCTGAACTATGTATTACAATAACTTCACAATAGAGAAATAATACAAGGTAAGCTTTCTACCTCACAAGGTAGACGTAGGTTACATAGACGAATGAATTCTACTAAGCTCAACACAAAACTTGATTTCCTAGAATTATCGTGAGGATAAAAATAGTTTCTTAAAATAACAACCATGTGAATTACATGTGAGAATAAAACTAGTTTCTCAAGGAGTAGTCTAGCACGACCTATCAGTCCAATTTGACCTTTGACCCCGACGTGGTTAAAGTGTGTATTGTAATGATTACGCAATATCACTCTCTGATTGGTTGTTACGCAATGTTGTCTTCGCTCTCTGATAGGCTGTTGGTTTTACCCTCCCCTCCCTCTGACCTCCTTTCCAGACATGTTGGTTTTTGTTTCAAACATGTTGGTACTTGGTTTTTTTTATGTATACTCATTGCTGTTTTATTTGTGCTCAATGGTTTATATATGTGCTCATTGGTTATTTATTTTTTGGTTGGGATGGGGAGTTGGAGTTTTTTTATTTATTGGCATGCGGTCCACAGTGCTGGGCGGCATCGCTAGTGAGCATCCTTTTTGCCCGGGAGCAGAGTATAGAGTGTGACCGTTGAACAGTTGACCGGGCGCAGAGCGTGTAAGGCGTGCGGTATCGCTAGCATCTTCTCTGACCAGTCGCTTAGAGTTGAGTGAGGCCGCCGAGCAGCTTTCACTTCCCCGCATCTCGTCATATCCTTCTTCTACTTTCTTTATCCTCCCCCCTCCCACTGCCAAAACCCATGTGTCACGGACGTGGTGTGCCAAATTTGAGCCATTTCGGTTGTGAGGGGTCAGATGCCTCCCTGTGGAAAATTTTATGTCTCAACAGCCCGATGTTGAAAGAGAGTGCCAAAGACCCCCCCTTTTAAAGTAATTAACCCCGAGTCCTTTGAAGTAACGGGTCGTTGCCCTCTGAATGCCCCTAAGCCAAAATCCTACCACCCCCCCTAGCCGCCCAACCCAGGACATGTTGGTTCTTGATGATTAATTATTAATGATTGTTAATTAATTATTGTTAATTAATAAATTGGTAGAATAGAGGTGTTGGAGATTCTATTCATTGAATAGGTCGTTGTAGTTTATTAGAACCTCGCGATATGGCTGTCGGGGGTAGAATGAATATTGGCTCTTTTGTCAAAAGGCTCTGTCGCGGAGCAAGAAGCATGAACCTCTTGCTATGGCTGTCGGGGCTAGAGTGTGATAAATGGTTCCCCCTGCGTTGAAATCCCCTCCTCCATAGAGGTATGTGTTGCAACCCTAGCGCTAGTATGTCGGCCCGACAAGACAAATTGAGACAAGAATAGATATTGAGGACCACATGTCCCGTCGGTCGACGGCGACGTCGATGAGGTCCCACACCTCACAAAGACGCGCCAAGTTAAGTGCTAGATAGGCGACCCGTTTGAGTCCAGCTTCTTTTTTCTCACTGATGACGTCCATACGGTCACCAAACATGCGTCTCAGAGAGCTTTCTTGATTAGTCAGACTAATCTTCTGAGGAGGTTGCGTGTTGCTGAAAAACTTTGAAATCACAGACTTGTAGCTGCACAATACTTGTCACTCTGTACGGTGAAACACCGCACAGATCCCCGCGCATTTTTCTAGCTGGACATAGGGCATAAAGTTGTTCTTGACGCTCATGCTGACGATGACTCGCTTGGCGTCAACTCCATCCAGCGGGAACAATGTGTTGAAAATACTGGTGATGGCGAGTGGCTTCACCGGCTTTGCTTTGCTACCGCAAACGTCTTGACCTTCCATACTGTTTAGCGGTTATGGGCGGCACGTCGCCAAGACGCCCCTTTTATAGGCGCACGCTGTTTGGACACGGCCTCTTGAAGGGTGGCATGAACCTACAGTCTTGAAAAACCTATTGTAATATCTCACCACCTTAGCGTCGTTGGCTGTATGATTGGTGAGCGAGAAAAGACTTTGTAAAGTTTTCAACGGAATGTTCTGGGTGGGATAGAGAAGGTACATGAGACCGAAATGGCCGCAAACGTCTGAGGTGATGCTTTGAAGTTGTAGCGTGCTATGGGACGTGCGAAAAGTGTTTTTGCGTATAAATGCCAGATGTGGCTTTATACGAGGTGGAAAACCATAACTATCAAAGTAATCTCCCACGCCGTTATTGTCGATAAATATGGTAAGCCAATGCGTCCCAGGTTTGGTGTGTGGATCGCTGTTGATGACTAGAGCGGCAGGTCGAACTATTTTTGCCGGTAGTTGATCAGCAGGGAAAACACCCAACCGTATAGAATGGAACCACGGGCTTGTTTTCAGCGCACGTCTTATGGTGTGCGTGTCCATCTTCAATCATCCAGTCTCGAAGTCCCCAGTCCATAAAGAGATATGTGCTTTGCACATGGTGCGGCCCAATTTAAGTGTTTTCAGTGACGAACAACCTCTGTCATGCAGATCTACGATGGGTGTAGACGTGTATTTAACTAGAAACTTTTTCTTTTCTAACCCCTTGACGTAGACGGTTTCTGCACGCGTTGTGGCATGGGAGATGAGGGATTCGAGCAAGCTGTAATCCACATCACCGCTATCCAATGTGATACCATGCAGATTGTTGACTGTATAGTCGGATTTCTTTCTGGCATCGGCGGAAAGTTCATCGATAGCGTATGGGGGTTTTAACACCCAATGTTGAAGTAATGTGCCGCATACAGATAAAACACTCAGTCCCTTGACGATAAACTCTTTGTTGTCGTCGATGAAGCTCTGGAAATCCACAATGACGTCCATGGCTTAAATGAAGGGGGTAGGGGTGGGAAGCCGTTTATATTAACTTCCATAATTGGTTACGACGTTTCTGTTTTTGTCAATGGTGATGATGTTGGCAAACTCCGCGTACACAATACAATTGACGATTTTGGTGAGAGCTCTGGTGAAGCTCACTTCGATGCTCATAAAGTCGTGCCTCGTCAAATTTCAATGCGATGTCATGTGAGCGGACAGATTATTTGTGAGATTGAAAGCCATGAGATGATATACCCTGGGGAAGGATTCTCGTGTGATGTTGCTACCTTCGTTCACGAAATGGATACCCGTTCCAGAAAACAGTGTGTGGTAGGACATACCATAGTGTCCGTTTGAAAAATTGGGCTCTAACAGTTTCGACGGTACTTGTTCTACGTCTACGTAGAGCGATGAATGGTTCATTCCGTAGGTTTGAAAGTTGAACGGGTTCTTGGTGACGTCTCCGTTGAACGCAGCGTTTGAAAAAAAAATCCCACGATGCACCGTGAGTGTTTTTACTTCCACACGGGTCATGGGATACTTTGCGGGACTGACGTTTAATGCTTCGGAATGTGTCAACAATATAGAAGGTGCTTCTTTGACACGTCGTAATAGAAGGCCGGCTTCAAGGATGTGAACCTTAAAGTGAGGGAGTTCAGGGACCGCCATAAGACTAAACCCCTCTCTGGAACGGACCAACCTGACTCTGAGTTCAGTACCGTTCAAAAGGTATTTCTCTTGGTTAAACACGTCACCGTGTAGATACCCACAAAAGATCCACAGTCTTACTTTTTGTGGTGAGACTGTGACGGGCCTCAAATCCCCCATTGCTGTCGTTAGCCTCCTTAGAGGTTCCGGGGGTGTCTGCAAACCACAGACCGCAAGTCAAATGCGTTCTTTTGGCTTCACGGTTTTAATTGAGCAACGTCTCAATGTACGCTCTATAGGCATACGTGTTGCTGGGCGGTGAGACTAGTTTTTGGTTTAAAAACACTTCCACCTTTGAGAATAGCAAATTCAACCATTTGTTGATAGGAGCGATCTGATCCACCTCTGTGAAAGCGCCACCGTCGGCTTTCATGATGACCGCCCTGAGATAAAGCATAGTCTGGGAAAGACCAATATAAAACTCGCCTTGTCCAGTAACGGTAAATTAGATGGGCGAATCATCTGTGAGGGAAGAGACAGGTTTGTACTGGAGCCATTGCCCGCTTTAAAGACTGGTTTGAGTGGGTGGCACGGAAAAGAGATCGAGTTCACTGCTGGCACACTCCCAGGACTGGGGAGTAGAAACGACATTTTAACTGAAAATATCTTTAGTTTCTTTCTTGAACTTTTTAGTTCGGGCGATGACAGAAGACTGACGTCGTTGTTCTTACGACGCCCTTTATTGTCTGAACCGGTCATCAGCGTGTTGTTCTTCTGTTCAGCCTTGCGTTTCAGTTTTGTTCAAGCCTTACCGACACGTTGCCGTAGGGAATCTTTGAAAGGACGCCGTTGATTGGCATTGTCGGAGAGCACGTCGATACCCGTATGAAGCGCGTGTTTTCCTATGGCTTTAGCGCCGCTTCTTAGCAAAGGTACGACGATATTGAAATGGTCACTGAAAAAACTTCCTATCCCATGCCCTCGTTGATAGGGAACACCGTGGTAGATCGAAGATATTCCTGTTCCAGCCTGGTTGACGTAGTTTCTTTGGTAGGGAGAGTTCATGTTGAGCAGCGTCGAAAATGAAGTTTTACGCACATTTTTCAAAACTCGAATGGTACAGGTTCACCAGTGTCAGTTATTATATTTATTTCCAAGCTTTCAATCTACCTTCTAAGCAAGGGCATGTAGTGCAACGGGTTGTAGCTAACTGTCTTATGTATGCCGTAGAGATAGTTTACGTTGTTGATACCAACGACACGTAACGGTGGTTTCACAATATCACCCACGGCTGAGATTCGACGATATCCGTGTAGATGTACATTTGCGAGGCCAGGCCTAGTAGAATGTTGGTGGCTTACGGTGACATTGGGACTTTGATCAGATTAGTCTGAGGATCGAAACCGAGCTGTAGACATAGTTGGATTGATAGAGTCAGCAGCTGTATATTTGGTGAAGAAGAGATAACGTCAACTTTTTTGTTGGGGTTTGTGTACTTGAATATAATTCCGGAAACCAGTTTAAACGCCTCTATTTCGTTTAGAGCTTTGATCAATTCATGGATAGTGCTGTAGTTTCCAGCGGGGATATGATCCTTGAATATTTGTTCCACTCCGTTATTGTCCACCCTGTTGTACCATACAATATTTTGACCCTCGAGGACGGTGGGGAAAGAACACGGATATTGAAATTCAGCCATAGCGACTTCCCACCTGCCATTGAGTGTAAGACAGTAAGGAAGTTGCATGGTGAAATTCGTGAGGGAATTTTTCGGGAAATATCCCATAGAGCTGTCGCTCGGCAAAGTGATGTAAAATTGGTCCTTCATGGTAGTGCGCTGACGTAACGGGCAGGAATCCAGGAATTAAACTTGGTGGGGTAACCTTTCCACTGCACGTACACTTTCTTTCTGGCGCCTTTACATTTGACACGTAGCAGCAAGTGCAAGAAGACACAGCGAGCTGTCCTGGTGGCGAAAGTTTATCACTGCACTTCAAAAAATAAAGGTTCTGAAATAATTTATTGTAAATCCGAAACGTTTGACACCCATTAGAGATCCGACGTCCGTAACCATACCACATACACTGTCGAAACGCCCTTAAAAGAAGAAACTGAAAAGGGTGGACGAAAACAGGTGGCTTTCATTCCAAGATTAATGGCCCGTTTAGCCGACATCTACTACGACCCTTCTCATCCTGCAAGGTTTGCAGGGGTGGCGTCGCTCATAAAGGCGTCCAAGAAATATCCCGAAAAAGTACGAGAATGGCTTCGTGCGCAGGATGCTTATACCCTACACAAACTGGCGATAAATAAGTTTCCACGAACAAGTACGTGGTGTCAAACGATCTCTGGCAAGCTATCTTAACCAAATGCGAAGTCTAAGAAAATACAACGACGGTGCAGTGTACTTGTTCACCGTCATCGACGTGTTTAGAAAGATGGTCTGGGTGAGGACGCTTCCATTCAAGACGGCTAACGTCGTTAGAGACGCCTTTCGGGACATTTTCAAACAAAGCAGACGTAAACCTCTAAGTTTACAGACGTAAAATGGGACAGAGTTCACGGCACGTCTAGTCAAGAAATTTCTCAAGAAAGAAAGTGTGCATTACTACACCACTCATAATCCGAACGTGAAGGTCAGCATCGTGGAACGATTAAATAGAACTCTGAAATGGCGCATGTTGCGCTACCTTACCAAAAATTTCACGTATTGGTATGTGGACGTCCTCTAAGTTCTAGTCGAAGCTTACAACAGCGGAAAAATTCCAGTATTAAGATGGACCATGCCGACGTTTAAGAAACCAATAATTTTTTGTTCTGAGATAATCTGTTCGGCAAACGAGGTCCAAACTCGAATAGTAAGACAAAAATAAAAGTAGATGACACGACGTGTAATAGAGAATACAAAATGCTGTTTGAAAAGGCCTACGAAATCAATTTTATCGAAGAGATTTTCAAGTTTAGCAGTGTCGAGTTTCGACAACCTGTCATCTACAAGCTGACCGATCTTGGTGGTAAGGAGGTGGAGGGAACGTTTCTCTAGCCCGAATAGCAATGCGTACATCTTCCCGACACGTTTAAAGTTGATAAAATACAACGTATAAAGGGTAAATGCACCAGAAAGTAGTTTTACGTGCAGTCGAAAGATTACCCCGCCAAGTTCAATTCATGGAATTCTTCCAGTTACGTCAGCACCCCGCCATGAAGGACCAGTTGTACATCACTTTGCTAAGCGACAGCTCTAGGGGATATTTCCCGAAAAACTCCCTTGTGAAATTCACCACGAAACTACACTACCGTCTTACACTCGAAGGCCAGTGGGAAGTCGCTCTCATCGAATTACAATATCCATGTTCTTTCACTACCGTAACCGAGGGCCTAAATATTGTATGGTACACCTGGGTGGACGCTAACGGTGGGGAACAAATATTCAAGGATCACATCCCTTCTGGAAACTGCAGCACTATCCATGAATATGTCAAAGCCCTAAATGAAGTAGAGGCGTTTAAACGGGATTTCGGAGTTGTCTTAAAGTACACAAACCCCAAAAAAAGTGAACGTTGTTTCTGCTTCACTAAATATACAGCTTCTGTATCTAATCAAGTCAACTAAATCTAGAGCTAGATTTCGATCCTCTGACTAATCTGATCAAAGTCCCAAAGTCACCGTACACTGCCAACATTCTACTCGGCTTGATATTGCATATGTACATCTACACGGATATAGTCGATTCTCAGCCCGCGGGTGATATTGTTGCACCGCTTTTACGTATCGTTGGTATTAACTACATAAACTATCTCTATGGCATACATAAGACAGTTATCTATGATCCGTTGCACTACATTCTCGTACTTAGAAGAAAAATTGAAAGCCTGGAAATTAATATAAGAACAAACACTGGTGAACCAATACCATTCGAGTTTGGAAAAGTGTGCGTGAAACTTCATTTTTGAAACTGCTCAATATGAACTCTCCCTACCAAAGATACTACCTGAACCAGGCTGGAACAGGTATACCTTCGATCTACCAACGTATTCCCTATCAATGTGGGCATGGAATTGGAAGTTTTTTCAGTGGTCTTTTCAAATCCTCGTACCATTGCTGAGAGGCGGCGCTGAATCCATTGGAAGACAGGTGCTTCATACTGTTATAGACGTGCTCTCTGACGTCGCTAATCAGCGTAGTCCTTTCAAAGAGGCTCTACGGCACCGTGTCGGTGAGGCTGGAACTAACCTGAAACGCAAGGTGGACATAAAAAGTCAAGAAAAAGGGGTAGTGTTGTGACGCTCACACAGAGGTCAGGAAGCGGGCCCCAAAAATAATAACCATGAGGTCACAAGAGGAACATATTTTATTTTTGATAAATTACAATGATGAAATGAAATATGAGTACATTAATGGCTTAACCAGCCTTCGCTTAGTCTGTCAAGGTGCAGACTAAGCCGTCTCGACATACAATATACTTCTTGTTCCACAAGAACGTAGAGTGATATTTTGAAATGAACATTTAAATTTGGCGCCTAAGTTCGCGCTAACGTTATCAACTTTAACAAAAAACTTGTAAAACATAACCTCGCAACTATAAAAAATATTATAATTAGTTAGTTTAAATATTATAAGTCGAAGTCCCAACCATGACCGTTGGAGACCTATCCTAAATTACTAAATAGCCTAAACTAATAACAATGCTCGAAGAAGTATAACAAGTTTCCCAATCTCCCGTTGCGCCTGTAATATAAATTAACTTTACTATACAAGATGCATCTAATTCTAAAAAAAATTCATATCCCAAAAAAATTACCCTAAACAATATTAAATGTTACATAGATGAACCAGATAACAGGTTCGGGCGCGCCTACCGTAAATAAATAGAACTAAGCCAAAGTTAATCTCCCCAGAAAGTTACCAACAATTGATCGTGGACCAGCCACGTCAGATCAAAATAAAAGGTCCCCATTAATGAAATATTAAAGTATTGCCAAACAGTAATTTTGAAAAGTATTCCCTCCCCATATTTAGATCCAAAGAGAATTTTGATAGATTTTACTAATATTATTCCAATCAAGCGCCCTCACCTGGTAAAGCCAGTGGTACAATGAGTAATCCTATGAAGTAACGGCGGTCGTTATATACAAACAAGTTCTCAGTAAAGGGGGGGACGGAGGGGAGGCACATAGAACAAAGGAGGGGTAGAGAGCAGCGCTCCGGCACGTACGCGGAGATGCCAGAACTTGCCAGGTTAAGCTGGAACATTCCAGGGCCGGATGTTTGCCAAGTCAAGTTGGCAACAGTATTTTCTTTTGAGGTTCTGATTTGGCTCTCGCCTCGGTCAGTCGTAGTTGCCCAAGCGAGGAGAGTGGATGCGTCGCAGCGAGTACGTACGTCCCATTTGACGGGGAGAGGCATCGGTCGGACTTGGCGAAAGTTGGTGAGAGTTGGTGAGCCTTGGTGAGTTAGACAACCTCCATATTATTAGGTTGTAGTGTGTTGCATATCCTTTGTTTGGAACATCGTTACAGTGTTTTTAAGTAGAAAATCCGTTTCTACACCTCCAGTCCTGTGAGCGTGCAAGCAGTGAACTCGATCTCTTTTCCGTCCCACTCACGCAAACCTGTCTTGAAAGTGGGCAAAGGCTCCAGTACAAGCCTGTCTATTTCCCACCGATGATTCGCCCATCGAATTCACCATTACCGGACAAGGCGAATTTTATATCGATCTTTCACAGACTATGCTCAATCTCAGGACGCCTTGATAAAACCCGACGATGGCGCTTTCACAGAGGTGGATCAAATCACTCTCGTCAACAACTAGTTGCATTCGCTATTCACACAGGTGGATGTGTTTTAAACCAAAAACTAGTCTCACCGCCCAACAACACGTATGCTTATAGATCGTACATTGAGACGTTGCTTAGTTACAACAGTGACGCCAAAATAGCACATTTGACTTGTGGTTTATGGTTCACAGGAAACCCTGGAAACTTTGAAGAGGCTAACGCCGGCAACAAGGAATATGAGGCCAGTCGCAGTCTCACCGCAAAAAGTAAGACAGTGGATCTTTTGGGGTGTTTACATGGTGATGTGTTTAACTAAGAGTAATACCTTTTCAACGGCACAGAACTCAGATTCAAGTTGGTCCATTCCAGAGACGGTCTTAGTCTTGTGGCCATCCCTGAACTTCTTCACTTTAATATTTACATCGCTGAATCCGGATTTTTAATGCGACGTGTCAAAGAAGCACCTTCTATACTGTTGGCACATGCCAAAGAATTAAAGTTCAGTCCCGCAAAGTATACCATAACCCGCGTGGGAGTAAAAACACTCACTATTCCTACGGCGTGCAAGGGATATCACTGAACAACGTATTCACCAGGCAGTTAACCAAACGATGCATCGTGGGATTTGTATCAAACGCCGCGTTCAACGGAGACGCAACCAAGAACCCTTTCAACTTCCAAACCTACCGCATGAACCATTTCTCTCTGTACGTGGATGGGGAACAAATGCCATCGAAACCACTACAGCTCAAATTTTCAAACGGCAAATATTCCCTGTCCTACCACACAATGTTTTCTAGAACTGGTATCCATTTCATGATCGAAGGTAGCAACATCACACGGGAAGCCTTCTGTAGCATCGGACTTACAAGACAGACGTTAAAAAAACAAAACTATGGAAGAAACTTACCGCATTCACCTGTTGATGGGGCCTGTATGGAACAACGGCTCAAGTCCTCCGGACGAACTTTCACTGTCCCGGGCTAACAAAACACTAAAAGCGCGTGAGGTCTGGCAATCTGAGAGACGCCTAGGCTTGGCTGGGGCATGCGCAGTGACGAGTCTCCGTTACTGGAATCTTCCCGATGCTGCCACATTATTCCATTTTAGTCCAGAATATATCCTACCCCTTTTCCTTTCGTCCTCTACTGAGTTGTGTATATATTCCGCTCTCTGTATCGATATCGTCACAATTGGGCCTGTGTCTTAGCAGGATTAACATAAGCTCCGGCTTTCTCCGTCTAAAGAAATGTAAGACCAAAATTCTGTTTCGGCTTATGGAACTTTTATATCTTAATTATTTTTCTAAATTCTCTTTTTGGCCACACTTTTAAAATTAATAACATTACGTCGAATGGTTAGGAGCATTTCTTTACTCTTTTGTATTACTAGGGTTTTGCGCCTTATTAAAAATATCATTTATATTACGATAGGTTTGATAAGTTGTTTTATCATAATGTATTTGGGAATTTTTTAATAACTTCACGAATACCCGTTTTTGGGTCTTGACGTGAATTTATTATGGTTTTTTGTCTAAGAAAAAAGTTGTATCTGAAACGACTTTTTGGCGCCATTTCTCATGGCTAACGATTATATATTTAAATTTTGTTTGTAATATGTTAAATCTTAAAGGAGTATTTTTCTTTGGCTAAGTTGAGATGGTTTATTGTCATTTACAAAGCTCCTTTTATTGTTAGCAAACCTTACATAGTAATGGTAGGATTTAAATATCTGATACAAAAATAATATATATAAAATGTTTAATAGTTATGTATTTAGCGTTACTAGAAGAGCGCCTCTTCAAGATAGAGATATTGTTTACCGTATTGAGTTACCTAATTTTATAGCACTATATGACTATATTTATAGAGTCTTTAATTTTGTCTCGCGTACGCTATACGCAAGTATAGAATACTATGTTAAACATTAAATGGAATATTTCATTAGTTTCCTTTTACCGATTTATATTGTATACAATGGTTTAAACTGTTACGCATCAATAGCGCGTTATTAATAAAAAAATCGATCTTTCTTGATTTGTTTGTTTATACTTCTAATATATGCCCCATTATTCCCAAGGAAAGTCGTCAAACATTATAATTTTATATGAACTTTAGGAAGGCTGCAGTCTCTTGCTGTCTGATTGAGATAGTGGTTCACTTATTAAATATCCGCAACTGGTTCGAGGGTTGCGAGTTGTGGGACTGTAATGTCTAGGTTGCATTTACAACCTAGATCTCCTCGGCACTCGCTCTGGGTTAAACTCCCCCCATATTTTTAGTTTTAGTTTTTCTATGTATTTTGTGGATTCTGCCCCTTTTGGATGCTACACATCCTTAGGTGATATCTCGTGACTTTTGATCTCACACCTAATCTTTCCTCCCACATTACATCGCATTAGAATTTGACGAGGCGTGGTTCTCTGAGCATCGAAGTGAGCTTCACCAGAGATCTCACAGAAACCGTCAATTCTATCGTGTACGGGGAGTTCATCACCATCGACAAAGACAGAAACGTCGTGACCGATTATGGGAGTTAATATAAACGGCTTCTCGCCCCTTACACTCGTCATTTAAATCATAGATGTCATTGTGGATTTCAGGAGCTTCATCGACAACAGCAAAGCGTTTATCGTCAAGGAACAGAGTGTTATATCTGTATGCGGTACATTACTTAATCATTGGGTGTTAAAACCCCCATACGCTATCGAGGAACTTTCAGCTGTTTCTTAAAAGCTAACCTATTATATTGTAAACAAACTACACGGTATTCTCTGAGATAGCGGTGATGTGGATTACAGCCTGCTAGAATCCTTCATCTCCCGTGCTGCAACACGTGCTGAAACCATCTATGTCAAGGGGGCATAAAATAAAATGTTCCCAGTCAAATACACGTTTACACCCATCGTAGATCTGTACGACAGAGGTTGTTCGTCTTTTAAAACCCTTAAATTGTGCCGCACCATATGCATGGAACTTAGTTCTCTATGGAAATTCTGTTCGGCCTCCATCGTTTAGGGCATTCGATGTTGGATGATTGAAGTTGGAAACGCACACCATAAGACGTGAGCTGAAAACAAACCCGTGTTTCCGTTCTGTACGGTCGGGTGTTTTGCCTCTTGATCAACTACCCGCAAGAATATTTCAACCTGCCTCTCTAGCCTTCAACACTGATACACACACTAAGCTTGGGACGCATTGGGACGCCATCTTTATCGACAAGAACGGGGTGAGAGAATATTTTGACAGTTATGATTTTCCGCCTCGTATAAATTCACATCTCGCATTTATAAGCTAAAACACTTCCCGCACGTCTCATAGCACGCTAAAACTTCAAATCATCGCCGCATATACTCATGTACCTTCTCTATCACGCCCAGAAAATTCCGTTGAAAACTTTCCTAAGCTTATTCTCGCACAACCATCATACAGGCAATGACGTTAAGGTGGTGAGATATTGCAACACATTTTTCAAGACTATAGGGTCCTGTCACCTCTCAAGAGCATGCGTCCAATCAACGTGCGCCTATAAAAGGGGCATCCCATTGGTGTGCCGACCATAACCGCTACAGTCATCGAAGCGGACAAATATCATGGAAGGTCAAATCGTTTGCACCCGCAAAGCAAAGCCGGTGAAGTCCCTCGCCATCATTAGTATTTTCAACACTTTGTTCCCACTGCACGATGTCGACGCCAAGCGAGTCATCATCAGCATGAGTGTCAAGAACAACTTTACGCCCTGTGTCCAGCTAGAAAAATGCGGAGAGACTGTGCGGTGTTTAACCGTACAGAGTGTCAAGAACTAGGCAGCTACAAGTCGGGAATATCAAAGTTTTTCATCAACACGCAACCTCCTCAGAATATTAGTCTGAATATTCATGAAATCTCTCTGAGACGCATGTGTGGGGACAGTATGGTTGTCATCAGCGAGAAATAAGATGCCGGACTCAAAATGGTTGCCTGTCTAGCACCTAGCTGAGCGCGTCTTTGTGATGTGTGGAACCTCATCAACGTTGCCGTTGATCGACGAGGTATGTGGTTAACACCCATCACACGCTATATCAACGATTACATCGACACACTAGTCGTGGATGTATGCGACATCTTTATAGAATCAGTGGATGTCATAGACCTTGAGCATCCTACGGTGAGAACGCACAGCTAAGACCTGGATCTCATAAGTGCTACCTACTATACACGTAAAGTTGTCGGTTTGAACTAATACTTGCTCAATTTTGAACATAAAACAATTTTACTCACGCATCTAAAAGACACTGTAGAAAAACGTATGAACGAATTTATGATGCATTTCTCTTAAAGTGTATAATAAATATTATGTCTGATATCTGTGAAACATTTAATATATGTCTGTAAATCATTTAATGTATAATAATTATATGTTTTGTAATATCGTGTTTTATTCACGCAAAACTTTTCTGTCCCCCTTACACGTAGATACAAGTCTCGGTTTGCCGAGCCGTTAAACTGTCACCAAACTTGAACAGAGTCAATGACTTAGCTCACGGTTTTTAGGTTACGATTTAATCTTATCTTGTCAAGTCACCAAACTGGTGCCAGTCATCATGGAAAACCCATTGCGACATAATTCAAAGTCACGATATATTCTCTTTCCGACATGTCATGTCGACCCACCAAATTGTCGCCAGGTATGAGTCACAGGGAAAAAACCCAACACCACATAAGGGGTTGCAACACCTGGGAAACCTATTACCACATATGGTTTGCGGGGGAGAGTGTTGCGACACATACCTCTAAGGAGGGGATAGTGAGGGGAAGTGAAAGGTGGTCTCGCGACTGCCAGCTGCTCTGTGGCCTCACTCATCTCTAAGCAACCGGCCAGATAATATGTTAGCTATGCTGCGTCCAGTCAGATGTTCAACTGTCACACTCTATGCTCTGCTCCTGGACACAGAGGATGCTTACTAGCGATGCCACCCAACGGTGTGGACCGCATGCCGATAAATAAATATAAAACTCCAACGCCCCGTCCCAATTCTATCTAATGAATAAATAACCAATGAGCGCAATTAAAAAACCTTTGAGCACAAATAAAAAAACAATGAATATACATAAAAAAACAAGTACCAACATGTTTGGAACAATAACCAACATGTCTGGAAAGGGGATCAGGGGGAGGGGAGGGGAATACCAACAGCCAATCATAGAGTTAAAAAAAAACATTGCGTAACAACCAATCAGATAGCGACATTGCGTAATCATCAAAATACACACTCTCTCTCTACGTCGGGTCAAAGGATTAAAGGTCGAAGGTCAAATTGGACTGATAGGTCGTGCTAGACTACTTTAAGGTAACAGTGAATTTCCGTGAGTATAAAACTAGTTTCTTAAGGCAAAAACCATGTTAATAAAAAAAATATTGTATGGTCATTATACTCCAAAAGTCTCGTATATCTGATTTACATTAAAGTATATTTTTTATTATATAGGTTTTTCCAATGAACATTAAATAATGATCCAAGCCACTATATCTCACTTCCAACCCACTCTAACTCACTACCAATCCATATTAACTTGCTAACTCCTTCCTAACTTAACTCACTTACTTCCAACCCACCTTAACTCAAGTTACTTTCACCCCACCAAGACTCACACCTTATACAGAGTTTTTCCAAACCTACCAACAATACCTCAATGAACAATTGTATTACAAAGCTGTGGTCCACACTCGTGTTTCCGAGCAACTATTGTTCCGTCCCTGGAACATTATAACAATCTTATCCTCCCAGACGCTACAGTCAGAGGAAATCACGTTTATCATCGCTACGGTGAATACAAAATTGGAAACGACTAGAAAAATGGAGAAATTAAGTTATCCTGCTACGTCCCTCTTGAAGGGCATTTTTTGCACTCCTCCTGGCTTTCAATTCCCTTCCTAACTATAATACACATCACTGATAAATCGAGAGTGAAATATGTGTCGGTGGGCATAGGAAGACCAACAATGATATATAGAGGGAGTCACTCTCAAGCTACTCAACATGACACTGGAGGCAGTCACTCTCAAGCTAACCAACATGACACTGGAGGCAGTCACTCTCAAACTACCCAAACATGACATATAGAGGCAGTCACGCTCAAGCTAACCAACATGACACTGGAGGCAGTCACGCTCAAGCTACTCAACATTACACTGGAGCCCGTCACACGTTTATCACTCTTAGTCGTTCCATCACAACAGGCCCTGATATTTTCTTTTGTATTCACTGCAGCGAAAGCGCACCTCAGCTAAGTTGAGAGTCAACGACACTAGAATGAATGAAGGGATAGACAATTACGTGACTAAGCTACGAACTCCACAGTCCAAGGTTCTATCCTTTACCAAGAAAACTGGGAGTACTTGGTCCATTGTGGTATGCCGTTATTTTCACTAGTCCGATAGTTTAATCAAACAAGGGGCGTAATCTATTAGGCCACTCACTTCCTCATGTTATATCATTTTTAATCTTTTAATTATCCTATAACCAATAATAATAATAAAAATCTACCCTCGTCACTTGGAAAGTGCAGCTTAATTGTGCACAACCCCTCTCAACCTATACTGTATTTATTATAGAGATGGAATAAGCGTGGATCTACAGTTCAATAAATCCTCAGATTAACCTTAGCCGGCAGCTAGAAAAGTTGCTTTATCTACTTTCACGTATTCATACGTATAGTCATGTGATCTGCAGCTATCCCTTTAATAGATAGTACTAATACATTTAAGATGGCAATAATAATACAGTGAAATGCTATCATCGTTTGCCCCAAGAAAAAGTGTATATTTTCTAAAAGGCTCAATACGTTAGGCTTCAAAGCTCCAATCTACAACGCTGAAGGCATCTTCCTGTGACAGTAATAAATGATGAAAACTGATGGGTGCGGGGTTTCCCACTAGAAATGGATGATAACCCCGTCTTTTCTATCAATCAGATATTCCATCATGCTTCTTTGTTTCTGTGTTAAAAAAAACTGAATATTATCATGTGAGGTAGCTATCGTGGACTCTTAGACCCGACTGATTATATCGGAACACGACTTAAATCTAGAACAGACCCAACACCTGATCCCTCGGTCAGTAATTCATCGATGTCAAATGGGAAAACCAAAATTTTATCCATATTTTTTTACCATACCAAGAATAGAACGTGTGAACATTTCCTCAGTGAACAGGCCCATTACCGACTGAACTAAGGTGTCGAACAACTGGAATATATATAAATGAGTATTTATTTCCTCTAAATTCAAACTTCATAATCTCTGATAAACTAGCGTAATTAGTACTTTGAATATAATTCGAAAGGGTGTTGCGTGGAGGAGGAGTGGAAAACCCATCCTTAGGGATCTGACTGGGGTCGAAGCCCTGACTTACCCATATTCGTCAGTCCATTGCAAGTCTCATCTTCCCGTATTCGTCAGTCCATTGCCAGTTTCATCTCCCCGTGTTCATCAATCCATTGCCAGTTTCATCTTCCTGTATTCGTCAGTCCATTGCCAGTTTCATCTTCCCGTATTCGTCAGTCCATTGCCAGTTTCATCTCCCCGTATTC
>CABEEJ010009418.1:0-18631 GCA_901482245.1 Timema douglasi
TTATATGTTTCTATCCACCTTTCCTAGACCTTCTTCCAAATATCATACAATTGCCTCATAAAGCGAAAAGAGGTTTTCCTTATAGAGTTATATCAAATTAAAAAAAGTAATTAGTAATCTACTCGAAATCAAATATTCCTACCCCCTAAAACAAATATACAGCTGTATCTGACATTTTTATGTCAAACACTCCCCAGCAAAATTGTTATATCCATTTTCAAAATAATTCAAATTATCAAAAGTCACTCTTCGGCAAGTAACTCTTTATTAAATATGTATCCAAAACCTAGTGTGCGGTGTTATTTGGTATTTCAAACCCTCCTAAGATACCCATTTGGAACCAAATCGTCATTGCCATTTGTAAAATATTTTCAAGTTTTTGAAAAATAAGTCATCAGTAAACTACCCTTCAACAGTTTTTTTTGCTCAAAAACCAATTTTATAATGTTATTTGTCATATTAAACAAATCCTAGACGTGCATCTTAAACAAAATTGTTAAAAGCTATAGCTATTTAAAAAAATATCTGAATAAAAAAAACAATTACTCACCACTAATTGAATGGCTAGGGTAAAAGAATAAAATGTTATAGCCCTTTTAAATATAAATATGAATTTTGAACAAAATCTATCAAACCGTTTTGTATCTTTAACCAGGGACAGACTGGCAGACAGACCGGCAGACAGACTTGTAAAATCAACTATTTTTGGGTTTGTGTTTGTGTTTGTGTTTGTGTTCGCATAAAATGTAAAAATTTGTCATAATCTTGAGATGATTTTTTTTCATGATAACAATACTTTCTCTTGATATAAGAGAGTAAAACTATATCTAGAACACAATTTTACACACTTTCTCGTCTAGTCTTTATAGTTTATGACAATTTTTTTCAAACGAGATATAAATTTTGAACCAAAATTGACAGTTTTCAAAAATAAGTATTCACTAAACTATCCTTCTATCAATGTTTCTTCATAAAACAAATATACACTTTATATTGTCATGTAAAACCTGAAAAACTGGTGTACAGTGCTATTGATAATGTACACCACTTTCCAGATATCACTTTTGAAGAAAATCATTTGAGTAATTTTTTGAAATATTTAAAATTTTCAAAAATTATTAATTAGTAAAGTATCCTTGAATCAATTTCTTTCAGAAAAACAAGTACCTATACAGTTTTATCCACCATGTAAAAAACTAACCAGACACAAAGTTTTAAATCTATTTTTGAACCAAATTCATTAAATCGGTTCGGTTGTAGTCCAGATATAGACAGACTATAATTGTAATTATACTTTTATTATATTAGGAAGAAGGTACAGGAAAGGTGGGTAGAAACATATAAAAGGGAGACAAACACAATATGGCCTTTACAATGAAAAGAAGAACACAGTAAAAAGAAGAACACAGTTCACACTTTACACTGCTGCCAATGGACAAAGAGGTAATGGTTGCCTCTTAAAGAAAATTGATCGTCACCATCCAATTCCCCCGACCTAGGTTTCATTCTATCGGAACTCATCAGGGAGGAGTGCGAAACGCGCAACGCAACTTCCTAAAAGAGAAAAACAAAAAACAAAAGGGGAGACAAAGGAAAATGGTAAAGAAAGATAGAACACATAGATAGGAACATGTAAAAGGTATAACAAAAAGGACAAACACAGGAAAAGGACATTGGATGTGAATATATAATGATATAACATCAATAAGGAAAACCTCTTTTCGCTTTATGGGGTAATTGTATTATATTTGGAAGAAGGTACAGGAAAAGTAGATAGTTATAGTTTGTGGGCTCATAAAATTTTAAGATCAACGTCGAAAATATTAATGACTACAATACTTATATGAGAAAGTAAATACATTAAATATATCTTGTCTCTTTCCAGTGTTTTAAACACTTTAGCCCAACTTTGAAACTCATAAAATAAAAGTAAAATACCCTGTTTGTGGAACAATGGCTTAACTTTATTAAAATATATATTTTTGTTAACCAAATAAACTGTTTGTTAAAATATTAGTTAGTAAGTTTCTCTCTCGTAAGTTTGATTTATTTAATGTTTCATATGTTAATTATTTGAACAGGCCAACACAGCAGGCCAACACACGCTCGCGTTCGACGTGTCTTCCTCTGGCCAATGTATGGCTCTCGGGGACGGAGGGGGCTCCATCCATTTCTACGCGTCCAACCCCCACGCAACCATGTTCAACAGCTTCTCCCGAGAGACAGAGTTTGCAGACCCGGTGGAGCCCTTGCCGCCAATCAGTATTCTTGACGAGATAACTCCTTTGTCTTCCATTCCTCTGCCTTACTGTCAGCCGGGCACTTCGCTACTCTCCGATTGGCCAGAACAGTTCCTCAGGAAAGTTTACAGGTAAGTTATATCAACAAAAACATAAAATTGATATACCTTGTTTCCAGTGGGTGTGTTTCACCATTTCCAGTTCTGTAAATTGAAAGATGACAGGACACAGGAATTCATCATGAAATGTGTAATTGTACAATTGGCAGCATTAAGCCAACTACCGAGTCGAAGATGGCTGTGTTATCTGATAGCTCATGATCTTAATCGATCACATATGTGTAGCTGACGATCTCCGTACGTCCATCTCAGAGATTGACTTAAAATATGAGTGAAGAATTAACCTGGGCACGGGACAATTCTTGGATAGCTCAGTGGTTAGAGCATTGGCATACTCAGCCAATGGTCCTGAGTTTTATTCTCGTGTCCAGGTGTAATTTTCAATTTAAAAAATATGATATTTAGATGCGACTATAACTGTAATTAACAAAATATAATGGTTCAGCTGTTTAATCCATCACTCTTTTGAGTGTTACACTCTCTATTCCAATTTTGAAGCGAACTCATGAAATAAGAGTAAGTGATATATAAAATATATATTATTTTTAATTTAAAAAAATCTCTAAAATATTGGAACATAGCTGAAGTGTAAATGAGCCCAAAACACCAGTGTAATATTAACTCCGATATCCAGTAACCTCGGTCTGTCATCGAGCCACAAACTATTGTCAAGGTCATGGAACACTTGTGGGTGTATTCAGTACTGGATTGAGTCTTTTCTGGTTTTATATCTTTGGTCTCATTAAATGTGAATTGCGACCTTTTGATATTGTTTGTGAGTTGATATTGTGAAAGTGTGTTGTGCAGCAAGTACATACAAAGGCTGTTCAAAAAGTTCCCGGACTATTTAAATAACGCACCGACGTGATGTCGTAGGGATGTACTGTACGTGACGCTTTATAGCCGAAAACTTTGCAATTATCATACCATTGACCTCATCGTTCTGTTCTGGTTAGTCATTGCGCTTCATTCTTTTGTTTTGGAGCTTGCTGTGCATGTCTTGCCAGTTTCGAGATGGCTGAGTTTTACCAGCAGCATATCAACATTAATTTTTGCGTCAAACTTGGGAAAACTTATAGGGAAACCCATGAAATGATGAAACAAGTTTATAAAGCTCAGTGCCTGGGTCAAATGCAGGTTTATGAATGGCTTAAGCGATTCAAAGATGGTCGGCAGTCAACTGATGATCCATGTGTAGCGTTTATTGGCATTAAGCTATAAAAATAGTAAAAAATTACAAGACTGAATAACAAACACAATTCAACTCACCAAGCCCCATTCATCAGTGACCCCTCCCCAGTGTACTTCACGCTCAACATGCAGCGAACAATAACATCAGACTAACTGAGCAAGCAGTGTGTAGGCTCGCAACTGGAATCAGCGTGAGGCATGCTGGGAAAGCGGGACGTACTTCCGTAATAAAGCGACGATGTGGCCAGGAAACTATTGTTCAATCTCCATCCATCACATGCTCGAACATTCGACGTCCATCTGGTTACCCCTTCCCCTCTTCTCCTTGTGTATATTCACCTCTGTTTTGTCATCCCCTCTTCCCCCTTTCCGAGCCTGAATCTCTAACGTATATAATCATGTAACTTGTATTGGTATACCACTCTTGTCAGGATACCGTCCTTGGACACATCTTGGTGTCGAGGATGAGCATAAGGTGTAAAATTACGTTTCAGCTTTTATACTGTCAAAATTCCTTTTCGGCCATAAATATTGTTAGTTAATTTAAATTACATGATCATGGTTAGGGATAGTATATTTAACTTTGATTTGGTTAGAAATTGGATCAGGTATAGTAAATTATATTTGCAAGTTGTTAAGCTGGCAAAATAAAAGCATAGTTCTATTTTTGAACTCAGGGTTTAACTGCATTTTCTTGATCTAATATCAAGGGTAGGAAAATGATAATTCCTTTGTTAGTTTTGAGTGGACTATTTATTATTGCACGAAATGTATACCCTGTGTGGTGTAAGATGTCAAGGTTTTATAAATGTTAGGTTTAGGCAAAATATGAAACTTAAGAGCCCATCAGGCTGTAAAGTTAGATTATTACTCTTTAATGTTTTGGGACTTTTCCCTTTGTGTAAAATATTGTATTGCGCTAACGTGTATTTATGTTGACAAGAAAGACTATTTCTATACTTGTTGATATATATTTGGAAGAAGCTATTGGAAAGGTGGATGGAAAAATAAAAAAGGAGGACAAACACAATATGGCCATTACAATGAAAAGAAGAACACAGTTCACACAATTGCCTCATAAAGCGAAAAGAGGTTTTCCTTATTGAGTTATATCATTATATATTCACATCCAATGTCCTTTTCCTGTGTTTGTCCTTTATGTTTATACCTTTTACATGTTCCTATCCATGTGTTCTATTATTCTTTACCATTTTCCTTTTTCTCCCCTTTTGTGTTTTTTTTGTTTTCTCTTTTAGGAAGTTGCGTTGCGCGTTTCACACTCCTCCCTGATGAGTTCCGATAGAATGAAACCTAGGTTGGGGATTGGGCGGTGACGATTGATTTCCTTTAAGAGACAACCATTACCTCTTTGTCCATTGGCAGCAGTGTAAAGTGTGAACTGTGTTGTTCTTTTCATTGTAAAGGCCATATTGTGTTTGTCCCCCTTTTATATGTTTCTATCCACCTTTCCTGTACCTTCTTCCTAATATAATACAATTACCTCATAAAGCAAAAAGAGGTTTTCCTTATAGAGATAAATTCTAAACATTTGGTAACATTAATTATATAAACATTTATAATTGAAAAAATAAAATCACAGAAAAGGGCAAACTTGTTTCAATATTATTAATTACTCAAAAAGTAGAGATGGGCCACTCGAATCTTCAAATCCTCGAATCCACCGAATCCTGACAAGTATTAGAGATTCGAGGATTCGGTGTTTTACTGGATTCGATGATCGAATCTTTCACCTCATAAACAAAGCATAATATTTTGAATTCAAAAATTACTTAGTTAGGCCTACTTTAGAAGCACAACTTAATCCGTAATATTTATTTTGTCGGACAAAAGAGATAAGCATGAATACAATTTTTTTTAAAACAATATTTGTTAGGTATAAAAATCTAACGTGCCTAGTACCCTACCCTTCCACCCCTTTGGGAAACTTGAACTTAACCGTGTCAGCGCATGCTTACTTCTGAAACTTTTATCTCACAAACAATCTCTTGTAAATATTTTAATGAACACATTAAAACTCTTCAAAAACTGAAAATCAAAACTAGAATTACAAATAAACTAAAATAGATAAAACAAATTACATCTTTTTTTAAAGAGAAATAAGAACACATTACACACGATACAAATTCAGCCGCCATGATGTATATGTTTACTCGCCAGAGTGAGGATTAAATAAACACGACTGTTAATTCTTACTACCCGACTGGTTTTAATCATCTACAACTATGCAAAGAACCTCAATTTATTTCATACGATACTTAAGTTATATATTTTGTTGGGTCTCATGAAAATAAATACTGTCAACAGTCAGACATCACTAAAACTGTTTATTTATCTTTACCGGCCTACGTATTGTATATCTATTGTTTGTTTAGAATCAATTCAGGTAATCTGATCACTTAGTAAGTGATATCGAGCTTTAAGAGTCAAATGACGACTTGCTAATCCATAATGTGTTTTTAAATTGATTTTAACTGAGAGTTTATTATTTTATTCAAATATGTTATTGAAGTAATTGTAAACATATTCAAACGTAGTCCTGCCTTATAAAATGGGAATGAACATATTGCAAGAGTCGAAAATATGTTTGTGTTTTAAATAGAATGTATTCTCAGAAATAAATACATTACAAGAATTGAATAGATTTCTTGTTTTCTACGCAGAGATAGATAATATATATATATATATATATATAAAAATATATAAAAATATATATACTTAGGCATTATATAGTTCACTATTTCCAATGTATGTTTAATCGTTAAGCATGTTGTTTTAGTCTCCTTTTTTTAAATCTGTTTGTATTTCTATTTTTTATTTCTTATTAAAATAAATTATAATACCCCAAGATGACTAAAGTTGATCAAAAGGTAACTAGGCCTAATCTGTTTTTTATCTCACATGCTTTTTAGAAACTTAACTCATTCTATCAACACTTTTAAAATATAACTCAAAACCACTCAAATTTTGATTGATTTGATTTCTAAACAATAATATGAGTCTATATTGTTTAATTTGGCTGGATTTTAACCAGTATTTTGTGATGGGTGGTTGGGGTTGATTAAAATTCAAAGCATGATTGAAATTAATCTTGATTCACAGTTTAGGCCTATATTGTGTAATCTAGGTCTATTTGTAAATCATTAAAATTTCTAACAATTTGCTAGGATTCAGATTCGATATTGGAGATTTGAAAATAAAATGTAGATTTGTATTCGATAAATAGTGGATTTGACCCATCTCTATCAAATCAAAAAGGGTTATCTTTGTTTTACTATTACATAACAGATATATATACTCTCTGATGGAGGAAGATCTTGGCAAGAATACTCGACATGCGACTGGAACAGAAAATAGAAAGTGTATTTGAAGAAGACCAATTTGAATTCAGAAAAGGAAAAGTAACCAGAAATGCCATCGGGATGCTGAGAATAACTTCAGAGAGAGTGCTGGAAGTCATGGAAGGAGTTTACATTGGTTTCATCGACTGGAAAAAGACGTTGGAGGGAAGTGGAAGAAACTGATCGAAATACTCGAGAAGATCGGCGCTAACTGAAAGGACAAAAGACTGATTGCAGACCTTTGCCAGCGAGTGAAGGTGAGGCTAAACGATGGCGAGACCAACAGTGTTGATATAGGACGAGGAGTGAGCCAGGGATGTTGTTAGTCGTGGAGGGCCTGGAGCAGGATACGGCTCGCACCTGATTATGGAAGAAGAATAGTAATGTGGCCCGCAGTTACAGACTCTGTCTGTGCCCTTGGTGTATTTTGAGTTTGGGATTGGATTGGCCACTTTGCCTCGTATCTTGGAGCTCTTACCCCTCCTCAGCTTCATAAGACACCTCCCCTATAAACCTTCCCTTCCAAACTCTCCCCTACAGATTCTTTCAGCCCCTCTCCACCCTCTGCTCTCACAACTGTTTGTTCTGAGTCACGATCGTGCAAGACTCATTTTGGTTTATTTATTGTTAACACAATGAGTTTAAGGTAGTGTGGTATTAAAAGAAAAATGTATAAGAAGTGAAGAGTATTTAACGATGCGTGGGAACTTTGGTATATTTTTTATCAAAAGTAATGAGAGGCCGACTTGTTTAGTTTGTAGTTGTGTTGTTTCGATGACGAAAAAATACAACTTGGGACACTACTACTAAACAAACCACCTCAATTCACATGAAATTTGATTGAAAAATTAACTTTAAAAGTAATTTAATATGCGCTCATGAGGTGAGTTTTATTTCCAGAAGTCATTTTTTAATAAACCTAATATGAATATGTTACAACTTGATATCCAGTAAATGCTCATCACAGGAAAGAACATAGTGAAGTTCACAACGATATCAGGAACTAATGTACTATCTCGTAGCTGTTGTGTTAGGTACTATAGTGTTCGAATTAATTGGGACAAAGGGAAAAAAACGATTTTTTTCTAAAACCTTAGCTTTTAATCATTACACACCTTAAGTAGACTGATAAATCTCTATATTAGTATAAAGTATGTCCTCCTTTAGCAGAAATGACCTCTTCAACACGTCTTGGCATTGACTCCACTAGTGTAGCGCACATGTTCTTGACTTCATCATCATGGAACCACGCTTGTATAGCACTTTTTATCATTTGTTCTGTTGTTGTGCAATTCATCTTAGCTAAGCGATTCTTGAGAATATGCCATAAGTTCTCAATGGGATTTAGGTCTGGTGAATTACCAGACCAATCAAGCACTTTTATTTTATTTTCCCGCATAAAAGTCAGGACCAATTTCGAAGTGTGACAAGGAGCCAAGTCATGTTGAAATGTTCCATCAAATGTTTTCATGAATGGAACAATCCTACTGCGTAATATTTCTATGTATTTGACAGAATTCATCATGCCTTTAATAGGAACTAAGCTTCCAGTGCCATTTGTTGTGAAAAAACCCCAAAACATCTGTTTAGAAGGGTGTTTTACTGTCTGTTGGATATGATCTAGTCGCAGAGTTTCACCTTCACTTCGTCTAACTACACTTGATTTGTATCTATGCACAAATAAATGTGTTTCATCACTGAAAAGCACCTTCTTCCAGTCGTTAACAGTCCATGATCGGTATTTTTTGGCCCATGCTAAACGTTTTTTCATCATTTTCTGAGTTAGAAATTGTTTTTTCATCGGTCTTGTTGCCTTACGACCAACTTCCAGAAGCCTTTTCCGTACAGTTGAGGTACTCACTTCAACACCATAATCCAATAAATCCCTTCGAAGGTCTGTGCTTGTCTTTCTTGGATTTATTTTGCTATTTCTTATTAGAATTTTCTCAGTTCTTGGAGTAGTTTTCCGTTTGCGCCCACATTTTCCTTTTCTTTTTGGAGACGATGATCCGGAATCTTGAAATGTTCTTAAAATTCTTGAAACACTTGATTTGCCCACACCAATAGCCGTAGCTATATCTCTCACGGTCATAGAAGTGTGTTCATTAAGAGCGATTATTTTAGAACGCTTCCTCGGAGTAATATCCATCTTTGAACAAGCAAAAGTAACACGTGATACACGGAACGCAAAATTATAACCACAAGCTGCCACACTGAAAGTCTCACAACTGATCTACTGATACACTAAAACCAGTCAAACAAGTAAATTACAGTCAAGGTCAATCCGTCACACTGCCTCTAGCCAGCTATAACCGGTTTCAGGCGGTTCGGGACATCACTGGTAATCACATATCAACTCTGAGCGTGCGCATGGGGTGGC
Source organism: Timema douglasi (assembly GCA_901482245.1). NCBI lineage: Eukaryota > Metazoa > Arthropoda > Insecta > Phasmatodea > Timematidae > Timema > Timema douglasi. The sequence goes on from CABEEJ010009418.1 coordinate 9,290, forward strand.
GGGCTCTGTAAACTGGAGCGCTATAGTCGGCGTCAGCTCAGTCTGGGCTGACCCGATGCTAGAGGTGAGAAGTACTTGGTCTGGCTCGAAAGAGTCAACACCTCTCTGCGAATGGCTAGTCTAGAGGCGGAGCCGTTGAACAATGCGCACGCTCACTAGTCGAAGGAAGCCTCTTGTGGGCTGTACATTCAATAAATTAATTATACAAGTATCTTTCCATCCACGGCATTATTATTACAACTAAGTTCCTCGGGCAGACGGAGCACAGCACAACTCAGACAAGGAAAACATGTTTGTCCCAATTAATTCGAACAGTATAGTAACCTTGCTGTTAAACATACTCCAGGATAGTGTCAGATGATTGGTTAACAAACCCTTCCATTACAGGCCCACACCTCCAATCAACCCGGAGATTCTACGAACCATGAAGATGCAGGGGACTATCGGGTACGCGCCCAACCCCATGAGCACCAGAAGAAACCAAGTGAGATTACAAATATTAAACAATCCTTCATATAATGTTATCTAGTACTAAATGGGTGTTTCAGGAACCTGGCTTAGTCGATAACTAGGCCTGGTTCTGGCCAACACAAAGAAGAAAGCCTAAAAACATTGTAAATATCCTATTACTAATTTAAGAAGTACTAGTCAAAGAAAGTTTCTATGTAAGTCTTGATTAATTTTACTCTCCTAAATGATAGGCTAGCAGTCATAAAGCCTAACTGTACACAACTGTTAAGGGTATTAATTTTGTCCCTTTTTTTCGATGAAATAATATTTATATACATTTATTAAAACTTAATCCTGTTTTGTTTATTCTACAATCCTGTTTTGTTTATTCTACCCTCTCCCCCCAACCCCCCCATATTTTAATCAAAGGCTATAAATGTTCTAAACATGTTTTTATATTTGTAAGAAGGTCAAGGAAAGGTGGATTGAAAAATATAAAAGAAACAAACACAATTCACAATGGACGAAGAAGTAATGGCCGCCTCTTGAAGGAAATCGACCGTTACCACCCATCCCCACGACCTAAGTTTCATTCTATCGGAACTCATCAAGAGGGAGTGGGAAACACGCAACGCAACTTCATAAAAGAGGAAACCAAAAAAACACAAAAGATAGAAAAAGGGAATTTGTAAAGAATAATAGGACACTTGGGTGGGAATATGTAAAGAATGGTTGGACACTTGGATGGGAATATGTAAAGAATGGTAGGACACTTGGATGGGAATATGTAAAGAATGGTAGGACACTTGGATGGGAATATGTAAAGAATGATAGGACACTTGGATGGGAATATGTAAAGAATGATAGGACACTTGGATGGGAATATGTAAAGAATGATAGGACACTTGGATGGGAATATGTAAAGAATGATAGGACACTTGGATGGGAATATGTAAAGAATGATAGGACACTTGGATGGGAATATGTAAAGAATGATAGGACACTTGGATGGGAATATGTAAAGAATGATAGGACACTTGGATGGGAATATGTAAAGAATGATAGGACACTTGGATGGGAATATGTAAAGAATGATAGGACACTTGGATGGGAATATGTAAAGAATGATAGGACACTTGGATGGGAATATGTAAAGAATGATAGGACACTTGGATGGGAATATGTAAAGAATGATAGGACACTTGGATGGGAATATGTAAAGAATGATAGGACACTTGGATGGGAATATGTAAAGAATGATAGGACACTTGGATGGGAATATGTAAAGAATGATAGGACACTTGGATGGGAATATGTAAAGAATGATAGGACACTTGGATGGGAATATGTAAAGAATGATAGGACACTTGGATGGGAATATGTAAAGAATGATAGGACACTTGGATGGGAATATGTAAAGAATGATAGGACACTTGGATGGGAATATGTAAAGAATGATAGGACACTTGGATGGGAATATGTAAAGAATGATAGGACACTTGGATGGGAATATGTAAAGAATGATAGGACACTTGGATGGGAATATGTAAAGAATGATAGGACACTTGGATGGGAATATGTAAAGAATGATAGGACACTTGGATGGGAATATGTAAAGAATGATAGGACACTTGGATGGGAATATGTAAAGAATGATAGGACACTTGGATGGGAATATGTAAAGAATGATAGGACACTTGGATGGGAATATGTAAAGAATGATAGGACACTTGGATGGGAATATGTAAAGAATGATAGGACACTTGGATGGGAATATGTAAAGAATGATAGGACACTTGGATGGGAATATGTAAAGAATGATAGGACACTTGGATGGGAATATGTAAAGAATGATAGGACACTTGGATGGGAATATGTAAAGAATGATAGGACACTTGGATGGGAATATGTAAAGAATGATAGGACACTTGGATGGGAATATGTAAAGAATGATAGGACACTTGGATGGGAATATGTAAAGAATGGTAGGACACTTGGATGGGAATATGTAAAGAATGATAGGACACTTGGATGTGAGTATGTAAAGAATGATAGGTCACTTGGATGGTAATTTGTAAAGAATGATAGGACACTTGGATGGGAGTATGTAAAGAATGATAGGTCACTTGGATGGTAATTTGTAAAGAATGATAGGATACTTGGATGGGAATATGTAAAGAATAATAGGACACTTGGATGGGAATATGTAAAGAATGATAGGACACTTGGATGGGAATATGCAAAGACATAACACCAAGGACAAACACCGAAAATAGACATTAAAGATATTTTATAAATTCCCATCCAATGCCCATTTTTGTCTGTATACTTTATGGCAAGGGTCGACAAAGCGATTCCTGTGGGCGCCATGACTCCCTTTTGACAGATTTTAGGCGCCTGCCTCATATTTTTAAATTTTGTACACTTTTTGTTAAATGGTTTTGTTTGGTAAATTACAGGATGTTTGTCGAGTATTATTTGAAATCAAACTTATTTGTTATGTAGTGCTCATTAGTCCTTAATTAATTATTCCATTAATATCCTCATAGATAAGTTTTTAACCATAAGCCCACTTTGTAACATGCCTCAAAATTTGTTGCTTAAATATTTAAATCTGAAAAATGATAGTATTATAGTTAATGTTTTGTTTATTACATTTAAAATCTTCTCAACTTGTCACTTATAGATACATATGTAAAAAGTGAAAATTCAAACATAAGAATCAACATTTTTCTTGTCGCCCCAGAGTAAATCATATTTTGGAAAATAGCTCTTTATGCCTAAAAGGTTGCTGACCCCGGCTTTAAGGGATTCCTTTCACATGTTCCTGTCGAATTGTCCTATCATATTTACAAATTTCTTTTCCCTCCAATTTCAGTTTTTCGGTTTCCTCTTTTAGGAAGTTGCGTTGCGCGTTTCACACTCCCCCGGTAGAATAAAACCTAGGTAGGGAAATTGGGCAGCAACTATCGAGTTTCTTCAAGAGGCAGCCATTTTGTCCATTGAACTATTTTCTTCTCTTCATTGTAAAAGCCATATTATTGTGTTTTATTCTTGTTTTATGTTTCTATCCACCTTCCTACAGATATGATACAACCACCTCGTAGAGCAAAACGAGGTTTACCTCGTGGAGACGTACTAAAAATGTTGTTGCGACTGTTATCCAGGTTTCAACCACTGGAAGAATTGATTGGTCGACATCTCCTTACAATGTGCATTCTCCTCTCTAGTAGGTCCGTGTATTGTCGCTCTGAAAAGAACACACCCCTAATGTTAGTGTTATAAATGTCTGAACCAACAATGGGAGGTTTGTGGGATTGAAAACTTGTTTGGCTATGTTTCATTTGGTTGATAACGCTTGTCATCATTTATATTAGGATATGATGTTTAAACTCGAAATGATCTTGAATATCCTTAAGCATTCTCAGGTTCCATCACTAAGTTCTATTATACTGGGTGTTTTCTAGCATCGCGTCTTAGTACCTGTTCGGGTTGCACGCTTATATACTAATTACACTAATGGTTTTAAGGGTTAGGAAAGTTATATTGATGGGAATCAAACCCGGGACCTTTAGCTCAGTAGACAGACACGCTACCATTTGAGCTAATGTGTCAGATAACTTTTCTGCATTGATAAATAAAAATTATTTTTAAATTCGAGTCGAGTCGAATCCAATATTTTACGAACCTGAATCTCCAATTTACCTCTGAATCCGAGTCTTGGAAAATATCATGAACATAAGAGGAAATATAAATATAGTATACTAATCTTAAATACAAATAGTAACTGAATGTTAACATTCTTTTTAGGGCTTCGCTGACTAAGGAGATCATCTGCTGACTATGGCACATTTCGTAAGATGATGATCAGCATTTTGCTCAATGATTACTAGAGACCCGCCTCGGTGGCGTAGTTGGCTAACGCGCTAGTCGTGTTGAGCTCAACTGCCGAGGACGGGGAGATCGAGGTTCGAATCTCGGTCGGGTGAACTGGGGGTGGTTTTTCCTAAATGGTTTTCCACTCTCCCTCCACGCGAATGCGGGTTCACTTCCTCTAATTCAACCTTCCCAATTCCTAATCCATTCGAGTAATTNTCACTTCCTCTAATTCAACCTTCCCAATTCCTAATCCATTCGAGTAATTAGTACTTAAAGCGTATAACCCGAACGGGTAGTAAGACACGGTGCTAAATATTATTATTATTATTATTACTATAGCTGCTCTTTTGTTAATGGTGCAATGATGGCAGGGAAGCTAATACCAAACAACTATCGAAGATTTCTAAACTACATTATTGATTCAGAACCTATCTTTATTTCATTACTTAAATATATTCATTAGTTTATACTTCTTAAATGGTGGAGTCGATTTGACCAAAAATAATGATCTTTAAAATGTGGACGGGCCAATGATAACTTTCATTTAAACTTCTATAAGCAAACCTACTATATTGAACAAAATAAAAATGGCTCAAGTGAACAGGTGATTGTTTAGTAATATTAATACATATTATCTTTGCAATATTTAATGTTGAAAGAACCAAATGATTGGCAACAATGGATTGTCATCAGCAATATTGACCCAGCCCTAATTCTTTCTTACTAACCATTCATTATAACATTCATACATTAAGTTATGTGGTAAATTAACTGTTTGTTAGGCTCTAACATAAATTCACTCAATATTTCAAAAAATATACTTTTCAATTTTGAATCTAATTTTGTTTCAAATTTCCCTCCTGATTTTAAAGTCCAATTTCTATTACACCATAAAAAGCAGTTTATCTGATGTTAGGTTTGGAAGCTTAAATTAGGCTTTATTGGATTGGGATAGGCTCAGCTATGTTAGGTTTAGTTAAATTAAGTCAAATTAAATTTGTGCTAGGTTAAATGAAATTAAATTAGACCACTCCACTATTTAAAATTGTAGCTTTATAATGTTTGCCATGTTTGTCTGAAAACATTAAAACCATTTCATCCCTTCGCCCCTCAAACCAACGGTGTGCCGGTTCACTAAAACAGGTTTCCTCTTATAATGTTCTACCTTGCGATACTTGTTACCATAAAGCACATCCCCCACAAAAATATTCCGTTAGCTCAATATAACATGGGCGGGGGGGGAGGGGGGAATTACATTTTCAAACAGCAAACACACACATATATATATATAATGTTACATTTGGGTTTTACACAAGTAGTTGGTGTTAAGTACAAAGTAATAAAATAAACAAAGATGTCATTATTGAAGACAGTAATATTGATAGGCAAAACGCTAGGAAATTTAAGGTTATCCTCAACAATCTAACCTCTTTTTCATTTACAAAACAAATATATATGTTTTAAAAATATATTTATATTTATAATATTTGAGTTAATTATTACTTTTATCAATATGCCAGTACCACATAGTACTATTTATATTATAATTTATTATCATTTATTAGTCGATGGTTAAACACAACATTCATTTGAAATATATTTGTAGTTTTGTAATAAAATTATGAAGCACTTTGGATTGTATCGAGTTTTATCTAATACAGTAGAGAACAAAACTACCAACAAGTCTCTTGCGGTGGTCCTAGTGGCGTGACCTGAAGGACTGGCGCCAATTTCAAATTAATGTTCATTTATATAGTGTTTATTCTATAAATCACGGAGATGTTAACAAAATATTAATTTTACAATCATTAGACACGAAGTTATGTAATACAAATCTATGTCCACGTGTGTTTTATGATACCTGTTATGTGTAAGATAACAGAAGCAAGCACCAGCCCAAATGTACATTCTATAAACTATATATTTACTTTTTTCTTTTTTACATTTTTCTCATCTCAATATTTCTTCGCATTCTCATCTTGAATTCAAAAACTGGTTCTTGTTCATCCTTATTCTAAACCAATCTGTCGAAATGTAACAAAACTCTCATTGGCTCCGAATGAAAGGTTTTAAATGTGAATAGAAACTCCCTGATATCACATTAAGTCAGCAATTTTACCACCACTCCTATATCTCACATTAAGTCAGCAATTTTGCCACCACTCCTATATCTCGCATTAAGTCAGCAATTTTACCAGCACTCCTATAACTCACATTAAGTCAGCAATTTTACCACCACTTCTGTATCTCACATTAAGTCAGCAATTTTACCACCACTCCTATATCTCACATTAAGTCAGCAATTTTACCACCACTTCTATATCTCACATTAAGTCAGCAATTTTACCACCACTCCTATATCTCACATTAAGTCAGCAATTTTACCACCACTCCTATATCTCACATTAAGTCGGCAATTTTACCACCACTCCTATATCTCACATTAAGTCAGCAATTTTACCACCACTCCTATATCTCGCATTAAGTCAGCAATTTTACCGCCACTCCTATATCTCGCATTAAGTCAGCAATTTTACCACCACTCCTATATCTCACATTAAGTCAGCAATTTTACCACCATTCCTATATCTCGCATTAAGTCAGCAATTTTACCACCACTCCTATATCTCGCATTAAGTCAGCAATTTTACCACCACTCCTATATCTCACATTAAGTCAGCAATTTTACCACCACTCTTATATCTCACATTAAGTCAGCAATTTTACCGTCACTCCTATATCTCGCATTAAGTCAGCAATTTTACCACCACTCCTATATCTCACATTAAGTCAGCAATTTTACCGTCACTCCTATATCTCACATTAAGTCAGCAATTTTACCACCGCTCCTATATCAACCATTTTCCACAAAACTTGGTACAAATTTAAAAGATAAAATAAGAAAGATTTCCCAACAGAAAGTTTGACACCTTAAATTAGGGTCAATCGGGGGGCTAAATTCTTCACCATATGAACTATTTTAAACCTATACAGCAGGACTTTAAGATCCAATGAAAGTTACACCAGTAATATTTGAACATAAAGCCTCAGGTATAAAATATTTCCTTTTTTTTTTAATTGATGTATTAAATGTAAGTTTTTTAAACCCACTAATGATATCTCACAACTTATCAATTACTTGATTAGATAACAAACCAAATACACACTTCTCCATCCATCAATTAATCGCTGTGAAAAGGAAGGCCACCATAGCTAGAATAATGATTCATTTTCCTTGTCAGTAATGGAATGTTTGACCCTAATATTTATAAATGAATCAAATAGTCAACGACCCGCCTCGGTGGCATAGTTGGCTAACGCGCTAGTCGTGTTGAGCTCGACCGCCCAGGATGAGGAGATCGAGGTTCGAATCTCGGTCGGCTGAACTGAGGGTGGTTTTTCCTAAATGGTTTTCCACTCTACCTCCACGCAAATGCGGGTTCACTTCCTCTAATTCTACCTTCCCAATTCCTATTCCATTAGCGTAATTAGTACTTAAAGTGTATAACCCGAACAGGTAGTAAGAGCTAAATATTATTATTATTATTAAATAGTCAACGCTATTATTTATGCTTTTTAGTGAGGATTACTCCATCCCGGGTTCGATTCCCATGTCCAGGTGTCTTTTTTCAATTTCCAGAAAACTAATATTAATAGTCAAATGAGCTACCAACTGAGTTACGTGCCAGACTAAAATATGCTTGCACTTTATAAACTACACCATTTTAGCATTACAGTTAATGATTCAAAAACAATACTTGACTTTGAATTTCATTCTCTTTTGCATGTAAGTACAATTTTGTCACCTAAAAATATTAATAAATTATGTAAAACTAATTAGTTTTCAGACAATAAAAGTAATTAAAGTTAACTACGTTTATATATTGTGCTAGGACTTTTGAAGATACGAAACTTGTAATTGAAAATTAGAAATAAGAATATTTGCTATCTGGTGGTAGAAATGTATTCAAGTCCTACAACTTTAAAGTGGTAAATATTTACATTTTCTTTCATCAAACAAATTTAAAACTAGGTGTGTACTTTTCTTTGAAATCATTAACGAAAACTAAATCTAACAAATCAACATTTGCAATGTAATAATTTGATCATGATGGTGTTAAAAGTAAACAACTGTAAGCAAAATATATATCTTCACACTAGACTACCTTTCCCATTATTCTTTCATTTGTGAAAAGGGAATAAAATTTGAGAGATTTCTCTTTTTCATAATTCTTGCATCAAAATACAGCACATACTTCTCCAGATTTGTTAATATATTTTCTTGATAGTTATCAATAATAGGTAATTTAATTTCTTATGGCAAATATAACTCGAAAAGGTCAGGCCACCAGGAGCGCTATAGTCAGCTCGCACACCAATCACCAAGTTTATCTTGTCATGCTCTGCTGTATTGGGTTTTACCTATCATAATAATATAAACATTTGTTTGTCAGTTTGTTGTTTGTTGTTGTACTACAAGATATGGGGGAAATAGTTTTCATTGATTTGTTTAAATGTGCAAGTTGTTTTCTAAGCTTATTGTATGATTTATGTATGTAGTTAATCTTGTTTCAATTTTAGCAGTTAATTTGGATTCATTGATTTATTTATCAACAAATTTTGATCTTAATCTAATTCATAGACTCATGAGCAGCGAATCATAGTTTTATTTTGAAAGTTTTGAATAAAAAGGGTTCCTCCCATTCATTTGTGGTTCACTCGCAATACTAATATTTTCTGCATATTTAGTGTTTGTTACATAGTTAATATCTTTGAGCTGCTAATATGAAACAAATTCAATAATTACTTTTATTTAGAGAGTTGAATGATATAATTTATACCATTCTAATAGATTTATTAAAAGTGGCCTTTAGATCGGTTACTGTTGATTTAGTTAGTAGAAACATGTAAACAACAAATCAAATACAAAATTGGAATTTTAATATATATATTATTTTTTTATGATAAGATTAAAATCCATAGACTTCCATAGCAATATATATTAACATTTGA
>CABEEJ010009421.1:0-18617 GCA_901482245.1 Timema douglasi
GCTCGTCCGGTTGGTGAAATTGGGTAAGTCCTGTTTTGATTGACTAACCAACTTTAAGATACCTTGTAGCAATAATTGCTACAAATAATTAACAAGCTCTACTATGAATCCAACTAAGAAATCTCAAGTGGTGAACCATTCAGTGAAGAATACTGTGAAAAACAATCAAATACGCTGAAAAAAAAGAAAACAGTCAAGTGATTTCAATAATAAAGAATGACGAAAATTTAGATGAAATTAATGTAGTCGCAAGTGACAGAGAAGAAAACAATGAAGGATAAGAAGATAGCTTTGAGGAGGAAGAAGTTGAGGAAGAAGAACAATGATGTTTAAAACCAAGAAATACAATTAGACTACCCCTTGGATGAATGAATATGACATGTCAGTATTATGTGAAGTTAAGGAAGCTCTAGAAGGGCCAGATGCGGAAGGATGGCAGCTATAAAAAATGAAATCAAGGCCCATGTAAAGAATGATACTTGGGAACTGGTGACAAAACCAAATGAAGCAAATGTAATAAGTTGCAAAATGGTGCTAAAAATAAGTATAAACAAAATGGCGATCTTGAGTGGAGAAAAGCACGTCTTGTAGTTCGAGGATTCTCACAAAGACCAGGATTCGACTATGGAGACACGTATGCCCCAGTCACCAGATCAAGCTCTAACATAAATCTTCTTGCTGTAGCAGTCGAAGAAAATCTAAAAATAAATCAACTTGATGTCGCAACAGCTTTCTTTAATGGGGATATATACGAGAAGATATTTATACAAAAGTGAGAATTTCTAGAAAGAATCCTATGCAACATCATGGTTGAAGAAGGTGCTAATGAAGACTCCACCATGTTCAAAAAGATAAATAAAATGCTTGAAGAGCTATGAAAACAAAATGGTGAAAAGGTATGTCGTCTTATGAAGGCGCTGTATGGACTAAAGCAAGCAGGACGCCAATGTTTCAGTAAATTAGATTCCAAACTTTGTAGATTAGTATTCATACCTTCGCAGGCTTATCCTTGTATTTACATTATGATCAGAGGGAGAGAAAAATACTGGTTGCAATTTATGTAGATGATGTAAACATGGCATCAAATAGTCAAGGAAAACTGAATCATATAGAGAAGGAACTTATGAACGAATTTGAGATTTGGGAAATCTTCAATATTGTCTTGGTATAGAATTCGACTGTAAAAATGGAACTATTTCAGCCTCACAGAAGAAATACATTTATTAAATCCTTCATAAATTTAATATGGAGACCTGTAATCCTGTGAAGACTCCCATGGTTCCGGAAATAAAGTTTACCAGGGCGTCAACAGAAAACCTGCCAAATTTTCTATACCAAAATCTGATTGGAGCCCTTATGTATCTCGCAACAGGTACAAGACCGGATATTTCACATTCGGCAAGCTACTTAAGTCAATTTAATAATTGTTTTCTAAAGAGCATTGGCTAGCAGCTAAAAGGGTCCTCCGTTACCTTCAAGGTACAAAGGAACTGTCTCTGTTCTTCCAAAAGACTGGAGAACCATTGATCGGATATGCTGATGCAAATTGGGGATCATGATCCAGTGATAGAAGATCGTACACAGGGTACTGTCTTAAGTATGCAGGTTCAATGATCAGCTGGGAATCCAGAAAACAAATAACCATTGCTCTATCTTCTCAAGAAGCTGAGTACATGGCCTTAACAGAAGCGACAAAGGAGGCAATGTATTTGAGGCAACTGCTGAACGACATGGGATATTCTCAACAAGTAATACATATCTTCATTGACATGTCTGCCTAGAACTTGACAAATAATTCTATAATATGTTCCCGATCAAAGCACATAAGTATAAAAGAACACTTTATTCGTGAGAAGGTTCAAAATAGGGCCATTGTTGTGACATACAAGCCTTCTGAATCCATGGAAGCAGATATGATTACAAAATGCTTGGCAAGCCCCAGACACACCATCTTGAGTCAAGCTGTTGGGCTACATCCTTGGCTCTAACGAGTGAGGGGGAGTTTTGGGGTTTGAGTAATTCCATCCACTCAATATAGCATTTAGTGGGCGAGCTTGGCCTGCAAGAAGATGGGCAATGCCTTATGTTCTTTAATGTTTTGTTTTACATTGTTGATTTCTTTCTAACAAATGATACATATATGATTTGTACTATTAATTATAAGAATAAACAAATAATTATGAACAATTTTGCTTTGTGTTTTAAATACGTACAAGATATTGAAACCATTAATTGATTTCATAATACCATTTCCAACAACCATGTTAAACGGTTTATTAAATAAATACAAAACAACACAGTTCAGTATCAATAAATATGTAATGTACAGTGTGAAATCTTTTACATTGCGTTTTCTATGACATAATGCCTCTTGTCGAGATCACAGAGCAGTATAATAAAGTAATATTGATTCAGTGTTTCCAACTGTCACATAACAATTGTCTTACATATAACACGTCATGTTATTAAATAATCTTTTGCATACATATAAGTTTATAATATATAAAGCTTTTTTTCTATGCGAATAAAGATGGGTATACCTACTCTGTTTATTTTATTAGGGAGTGTATTTTTACGCTTTTTTTTAAGCTTCAAAATAATTAAATATATAAACTGTAGATGCATAGTCAATTTTAAACACACAATTTAATATTCAAATAAAAACCATTCTTAATTAACCATGGACGTGTGTTGGAGGGGAGAAAGTGAACTATAAAACACGTCCTATATTAATCATGCAGGCCTGCACACAATAACTTACAAGAGGATAAAACATAGATAGTCCTAAAGCTATTGTCAATTATTAATAACTATTTACAACAAGAAATTACAACTCCGAATCGTGAAGTGAAACTATTGAAAAGAATTTACATATTTTGAATAGGAAAGAAGTGCTTGTAGGGCTAGATCAAGATAATTGCAATAAAAGTCAATACCAGGAACTAATAACTTATGTCCCACTTCATACGACCCTATAAAAAATTGCGCAAAATAATCGTTGATATTCCAAATTAAACAGATATATTATATAGAAGTTATAAATTGGACATAAATATTTTATTATCATCTTGATGTAAAACTGGGAGAAATTTGTCCTTACATTTTTTTTTTTAAGTGCTCGGGATTGTACATGGGTTAATTTATTGGCAGGCTGACACCATACCGTGTACATTGAAAAGGTACATACTGGACACTTGAAACTTAGAACTATAACACCGCAAATCTGTGATTAGGTAATCATTGGTGAAACATCTATTTAATTACAGGTAGACAATATTAAAACTGAGAGATTCCATAAATAGCTGTCCAAAGGTTTCTAAAAATAATAATCGTGTAACCTCACTTGAATAATAACAATTGTCATAAAACAATATATAGGAATATTTGAAAAATAATGTGTACGTTAATATTCTAACCAAAAGGTAGACCTTGTGTTTACTTTTAAGAGCATTCTAACAAGGACGCTAGCTCTAACAGAACACTTTAAAATCCAAAGTAGTGGTCTGGTCGTTATCGCTTAGCCATAATTATGTTAACATGACATTGTAAGATTGGGCCTGAGTCCTCCAACATTGGGCCTCACTATTGTCACTGCTTTGTGATAATAGCACTAACCGCAGTGATCCTAGTTTTTGAGGACTCAAGCTACCAAAAGGAGCTCAACCATTTACATCTGGAGTTTGACTGTGCGGGTATATTACTTGTCTGAGACTTAGGGATAATTGTTTTTTCAAGCTTATGTGCCGTTAAAGTTTTGAAATTGACCAATGGTATTTGGAGTATTTCAGCCAATGAAATCCTTTGAATTAGGTGTGACTGTGGAGGTTGAACTTCAAATTTACTTTTGATATATCACAGTTGAGAATTAGCACACTTTTAAAGCTTGGTTTTGTTTTTGATATTATTAATTGACGAAGTATTTTGAGAATTTGAAATAGATTAATGATTTGATAACTATAGCAACATGACTAATCATCCATGGTATGTATACTATTTACGTTTAAAATTTATCTATAGCAACATGTCTCAACATCCGTCTTATGTGTACTATTTATTTTAAAAATTATATACTTTAAAAGAAAAATAATTTTACCAAAAATATTTCTCTATATGTAATAATACAGTATGATTGATGTATGGGCTTAATAGAAAAGACTTTTATCAAATTTAATCCTATTGTATAAAGGTTAGTATTGTCAATGGAATGTGTAGTCTTGGCCTTAATTTGTTAATGGTTTGTCCAGAAGCCTACCGACTTTTGCTAATACTATATTACCACACCACAGTTAGGAATTTATTGTGGGCCCGAACTGTCATACAGCTTTGTTTTTTTAGGGTTTTATTCTACTACTTTGCACTACTATAAAATGTGGTGTTAAGAAGTTACTTAAAATATATATAAAGGATTTGAAAAGACTTAGGAGCTAGGGACAGAACAAAGTATAGCAAGGAATGCTTAGCCATTGGCCTGACTGACACTCTAGGTGGTCCCAAACGGTCATGAATCCCGGTACCTTGTGCACAACGGTAGTAGCCCCCAGCACACTCGACCATCCAGCGTCCTAACCCGTGTAGCCCCCTAAATGAGCAAAATGCCCGATTGCCAAAAGGATTGCTAATGAGACATTCTGGCCGTCAGCAATAGTTTTCTATTATTTACTCATTCATCAAAACATGTTGCTATAATTGTTCTGTCACTTGCAATTCACAACATTAAGCTGTTAAAATAATTTAGAGCATGTCGATCACAGATGTAATCCTTGTTTGCTGTAGTTAATTTGTGTTTAAACAATTTATCTAATGAGCTTCTTTATATTAAGTTTTATAATAACTTTAACTTTCATTTAGACACAATACCCAAAATATGTATTCTATGATTAATATCCTACCCCATTTCCAAAGCCTAAAACAAATCCTTTCTAATAACTAATATATAAATTAGAATTAATTTATTTGTCATCAATTCCACGAGTTTTGTCTTGAATAGGGATGGTACAATAATTATGGTGGTAGGCCCTAGGATAATTTTGGTTTTACAATAAATTTATTAGTCTGCAATATATAATAAATATTATAATTTTGGCTTAATAGCTTATCAGTACAATGATTCAAGATTATACAAAATATATTTATGTAATATTGAATTCCTATTTAAAAAAATCTGTGTAAAAGCAGTTGGCACATGAGCTTGTGGTAATATATAATAACACATTGTAATGTTGACTTATTACCTTATCAATATAGGCCATACCTGGCACATAAGATTGTGGTAATATAACACATTGTAATGTTGACTTATTAACTTATCAATATAGGCCATATTTGCCACATAAGATTGTGAGGTAGTTAGTTACTTATTTTCAAACCGACAGGTTAGCTCAGTTGGTAGCATGTCTGCCTACCTAGTTAAGAGTTCCAGGTTCGATTCCCGGTATGGGCGAAAATTTTATCATTGGCAAAATATGGGTTTACCCTTTCACATTGATAAATTAACGACAGGGGACTGGATGCTGTGCCTCTACTATGTTAGATAATAAGGCATATGAAGCTATGACAGATCTAGCAAGCTGATGGGAGAAAAATATATTCGAATTGAATAAAAAACTGACCCAGACTATAGACTGGAAACAATAATGGATGTAAAGTAAAGTTTAACCATGTGGCCATTGATGGAACTGTATAAGGTAGTTTATAATTAGATATTATAAACTACAGTAGCCCCATGGCTTCTTTGGTGCTGACTGACAGCTAAAAGCTTTGAAAAGTTACCAGACCAAATTATGTATCCCTACGCCGAAACATATGATCTTCAAAAACATGTGTTTAGCAGCTGTCACTTCTGACGGTCAAAATTTAGGTATATACCTAAATGTTGACTGTCAGAAGTCAGCTGTGAGCTGTCAGTCAGCACCAAAGAAGCCATGGGTCTACTGTATCAAGGAAAAATTAAAAATAAGCCTTTCCTCCCACCACCTTTCCCCCCACCACCTTTCCCCCTACACCTTGGCCCAGTATTATTCTTTATAATAAATCTATAAATTATTTTTAAACAAAGACCCGCCTTGGTGGCGTAGTTGGCTAACATACTTACCGTGTTGAGCTCTACTGCTGAGGACGGGGAGATCGAGGTTCGAATCTCGGTCGGGTGAACTGGGGGTGGTTTTTCCTAAATGGTTATCCACTCTCCTTCCACGCAAATGTGGGTTCACTTCCTCTAATTCAACCTTCCCAATTCCTAATCCATTAGAGTAATTAGTACTTAAAGCGTATAACCCGAACGGGTAGTAAGACACGGTGCTAAATATTATTATTTTAAACAAACTCATTCAATTTAATATCTTGATATAAAATAATATAACTTTTTAATCATTTGTACCAGGCTACATGTCTGTTTAATAAACAAAATTTCTAATAAAAATAGTAAGCTATAATTAAAATACAACCAACTATTAATAACAGCTGACTGGTGGCTGAAAATTCCAAATCAGTCATTATAGGTATTTAACAATTGAAATCTTGTCAAAGTACATCCATATTTTGTCCACCGGGGTTGTGGACTCATGAGTCATAAGCCATTCTGGGTGGAGTCTTGAGTGTAAAATGTACTGAAATGTACAAAATAAAAACTCATATATAATAAATACCTATATAATTATAACTTTTAATATTCTTTTATCTTTAGGACCACTATTTGTAATTTTGTTTGACAAATGTATTCAAATTTAAATTCACAATCCCAAAGAAACTTCCTATGAAGTAATCTGTATTGAAGATTTTAATTGCACTAAATTTGTTACTGATATACATAACCTTTTATGAATGGGTCAGACAGTTGGGAAATACAGGAGTCTGAGGGTTGGTGTACCTACTCAACAATCCTGTTGTCCAAGATGATTTTTCCACTTGGGAAGTTATGTCAGGCCTATATTTAACTCTTTAGGAACATCCATTTGGTCGTATTATGCTGTTTCACTTGGTAGGGATGTCTTTGTTTTAATGAAGGCCTAATGTGTTTCCTTGGTTTAAATGTTTTTATCGAAGTTATTTGTTAAATATTAATTTTATCCAGGGAGAACATGTACCAAGAACTATGTGGAGATCTAGAGCAATGTCTCGCTCGTCTGCACACCTTGTGGGAAGAGGTGGGCCACGATGAACATTCTCAAGAGCTACGCAGGAACACCGTCAAGAACCATGTGCAGGTGAGATGATACCTTGAGTATGTTGGTAAATGCAAACAAAGGGCTATTTTCAGTTAACATTTAAATACAATTTTACTTGTATTATTTATTTAAATTGATAACATGTCTTCCAATATGAATAAATCAAAGTTGTACCTTATTCCAAATATAATACACTTACCTCATAAAGTGAAAAGAGGTTTTCCTTATAGAAATATTTGTATCCACTGTCCTTTATGTTATTCCTTTTACATGTTCCTATCTATGTGTTCTATCATTCTTTACAATTTTCCATTTTCTCCTTTTTGTGTTTTGGTTTCTTCTTTTAGGAAGTTGTGTTGACACTCCTCCTTGTTGAGTTCCAATAGAGTGAAACCTAGGTCAGGGGATTTGGTGTATAGGTCTATAGACAACAAAGTTACTTAAGGGTACCTATGTCAAATATTAAATAGAATCACAATAAATTATTACTTTGAACAATTTAAACTTTAAAATATTCACATAATTTTATTTAGTATCTTTATTTAACAGCATAAAATTTCTTCACATAGTGATTCAGAAATATTGTATGAGCGTCCGGTTGCTGTGGATAGTTCTGAGAGCCTGAGCTTTCTCAGCACGTTTATCAGTGGTATTCATACTTTGTCCTCAGGTGACATCTTGAATGAAGTTCTATGTCTAGCTGGGTGATATAAATTCACATAAATATCTTTGTTTAATAAATTAATGTCCACAATGACTCCTAGCCACCACTGTTCATATTATATACAAGTGAGGTCGGTTTTCCTGAGTTAGTGGGATAGCTTTTGTTACTAGGAGAGCCTCATACTCTTCTGACTTAGATCTTAAATAACATGGCAGTGAAATGCTTGTGTCCCAGGAATTCACTGGCAGTTGTCAAATATTTTTTTAATTCTTCTTGACAACTAATTATTTCTTTGTCTTTAAAATAGATGTATGTGAGCCCCTTTTTGTTTTGTTGGGCCTCCAATACCATCACACGCATCCATGTTATGTGAAGAAATTCCATTCACCATCAAGACAGTAATATTTATTGTGGTGTCAAACATTAATTAACTTCTTCTTGTTCTGGGTTGATGCACAGTCCGAGAAGTAAATTATTTTATCAACATGTGGCACAGTTGAAAAAAACTCGGGTTATTAAAAAATCAACCCAGTTTTTTAATTAATTTTTTTTTAAGTTGAAGGGTCGTTTCATGTCAAATCAACAACAAAATTCAACCTGACCATTTTGTATTTAAATGACAATTTTACCAATTATTCTTCCCTTAAATTCAACTATAAAAATATATTTTGTAGATTTTTTTAATGGTCTCATTTTTGAGAAATTGATTTTTGAAATTTCAGTAAAAATAAGATTTTTTTTCCTGCACCACATTTTTCAATTCTTATTAACTTCTATTCTTTTGGTGCTAGAACTATGCTTTTTGGTTAATTTTTTCATTTTGAAATGGTATTTAATCTGATATACAACTTGGCATACTTTTAACAGGTTTTTTTCACTCTTTCAAAATATTTTTTAAAATAATTGTGATAGTGTTTTTTGAAAATTTTGAAAGAAAAACTATGTTATTTAGCTATACAAACTGGAAATTTTAAAATGGGATGCCTATGGGATCACAAGCTATGATGAAAATTGTAATACAAGTAACAATATTTTTAGTCCCATGAACTGTGATTATTATCAATATTATTATTATTATTTATTAATAATAATAATAATAATAAGCTTCTGGTATGGAAGGTGATTTAATTCACAAGATCTAAATTTTAGAAGCCTTTTTAATTCTTAACAACTTAGAAACTAGGCCTAGCCATATTAAAACTATGTAAAGAATGGTATGAAAACTTATAAGATAAAATTTACATGTAGGTTATATGTGCACATAAATACTTTCAGCAAAATGCATCTAGTAAATTGCTAATTTTGAAAAATTAGTTCTTTGCACATCTTTTTAGTAAAATATTGTTTGCTTTGTTCATTTCTTCTGCTGTCAGTCGATACACTCTTCCTGTTGGTGTAGTTGGATCAACTTCAGTTATAATGTCAGCTCTATTAACACTCATTATGTCTGGGAATTGGAGGTAGTTAAAAGATAGACTAGGTCCACATGGCTCTAAAAACTTATCTTGATGTCTTCCTCTTCTACACATAGAACACACCCCATCAGTTTGAGTACTGGCAAGTTAAAAGTCCAACAATGTCACTTCTCTCCGATAGGTTGTCTTCCTCTTCAACAGGTACTATTTCGTCTTTGGATTCAGTTGACAACCTGAAATACTTAACTTTTAGCCTAGTTTTACTCTCAATTGGAATATAGTTTTACAACTGTTGTGTCCCTTTGATGGTTTTTGCATCTTTAATCTTGTTTGTAAGAATGTGTTTTCTGTTTCATAATCTTCTTTGGTTGAATATACAAAATTTATTTTTGATATATTATCTTTGGTCCAATCATAAAGCTGACAAGGTGTCATAATTTGCTAATTGTATACTATGCGTGGACTTACAAGGGCAGCTAGTCGTTTAACAATCCCTCCCACACCATCACAAGCATTTTTGCCATGTGAGGAGGCAAAGAAATTCCACTATGCTTTTATGCCAAAGTCTTCTTCTTGAAAGCAAAGGTTGAGAAAGTTGGACTCATTTTTATATTGTGTTGCTGCCCATCTGAGAAATAATGCATTTTTTGAGGTGGTGTGGAGAAAGTTTGCTTCAAGAAATCAATCATTATTCTTTGAAAGAGATGTACAGCTATGACAGCTGTGACAGCTGTGACATACAGTCAGAGATAATCACCAGACTTATATGCTATAGCTTCTCAGTATTTTCAATTTTGTAGTAGACAACAAAAGGATGGATTCTGGCTTGTGCACCTTTCAAATATGCTGACTGAAGTTTCGCAATATATGAATGACGCAGTAATTTTGGTATACTTTCAAATAAGGAGTCCACCTGAGTTGGTTTTGTCATAGTTTCTAGTGTTCTGTTCTCTATCTGCAACCATTGTTTAAATGTAACATTATCAATACACTTTTGCTCAAAGCAATCTTCAAAATGAAATATGAGTTTGTCACTGACCGGCAATCATCACATTTTCTAAAATAGCACTTTGTTGTTGGTTCACTACAAATAATATTATATATCAAATCCTTATATGTTTTTATTGGCGTTCTTTCATCAGACCTCAGGCATTTTGCACTGAGCCATCATTAACCCTTTAAGTAAGAGAAATGACCCCAAAAAATGTGCTACAAGTGCCAAGCTATTTTTCTGAAAAATAAAGGATTTTATTTAAATTTTATAACTCATTAGTCTTTGAGACTCTTGCACTCACATTTTACATAAACTATCTAACATACTTACCAATTCGATTATATAATCATACATATATGTTTTAAATTTTAAATATAATAAAAAAAAATCACTGGCCAAGATATTAAAAAAACTTTTTACTGTTTTATTTAACATTAATTTTTAAGCTTTGTAAATTTAACTAGCTTGAAATAGAGTAAATCACTGAAAAGAACATAAAAAACTGAGTAAATAACAAAATTTACAAAAAAAACTCTAGTTTTTACGCCAAAATTGGGTTATGCATAGCAGCTGTTTCATTGACCATCAACTTTAGCAGGGTCATAGTAAATAATTGGCTTGGAATCAGGAGTGTGTGTGTGCGGGACTTCAAACTTGGTATTTCTGCATGAATATGAAAAGGTTGTGGTGGATTATCCTGATCTTCAAGATTTATTTCATCCCAATAGGAATCACTCTTATTCACACTCGCATATCAATATCAGCTGCCACTTCTACTTGTTCTGATCTTTCACTTGATTATAATTCCTGTTCAGTTTCATTATTTACAAATTCAGAATAATAAATTGAATACTCTCGCTTGAGCTATCAATAAATATTGCAAGTATTTCTCTGTCTTGAATCACAGCCTTCCTCTTAGTAACCTTGTTTACAAATAAGGCTAAAGATAAAACTCTTAAAGTTAGAAAATAATTTTCATGTTTGATATATCAAAACTCTGTGCAAAGACAAATTAAAGTAGCTTGAACATAAGAGAGTGCATTGGAAATAAAATCTACCCTAGCTGTTGACTTAATACTGAACTAAGAGCTTGAAAACGGGATCACTGTGAGCTACACTGGCAATTTTAGCAAATATTGTGTGCATCGCTTTGAGCGACGTTGGCACTCAAGGGATTAATTTTGCATTTTGATGTGTCATACAAAAACATTTTGTGTCACTTGGTTTAACAAGGACACAATGCTTTAAACAAAGCTCACATAACTTTGTAAATCTGATCTTAAACTCTGGATGTTGTTCTTTGAACAATACATAAACCTCTCTTAAAGAGTTCAGAATCAAACATTTTTGAACATGAGTTCATTTTCCATCTATTTTAACTGAGACAAAATCTGGTTTTACGGGCATTTGATGGCTAACTTCATCATTTTCATTAAATTATTTTACTAATGAAACAGTGTCAGGCTCTAACTCTTTCCCTTGCCGCAGATCTGATGATGACACTATACCCTTTTCCTTGACAAGTTTTTTTGCTTTTTGCGCCATAAAATTTGAAACAGCAAATCAATTTTCTATTAGTTTTAATCTCCAACTTTGAGGCAGGGTTTTTAAAATTTGTATCTTCACGCTTTTGCCTGGAGTTTGTGGTGGAGTTAAATTTTTCCTTTAGCTGAGTTATAATTTCTGTATTGGCATTTTTTTAATAGGAGTTTCACTGAGAACAGTCAAACTCCTATTTACCGCACCTAAGATCTCTTCTTTTTGTGGAGTTGACATTTCAATTATTTTTGTACCATTGTTGTCATACTCATTCTCTTAAGATTGTGAGGCTACTTCCTCTTCATCAATTTTAGGTAATTTAAGAACGGCCTTCAGACAGGTAACACAAATCTTATCTCCAGAATTTATTAATTTGGAGCGACTCACAATATTGTCATTAACAGTTCTTGAGTTTTTTTTAAATATTGCCCAGATTTACTAAATGGATTACAGCAGTAAACACTCGAGTATTTTTAGATGTGCTTGCTTCTTCCATTTCCACCAAGTCCTATCATTGATTTTTATGCCTAAATTAGTTTTAATGTCATCCAAAATTAACCAAATCACACATTAAACCACACCCACCGTTCACGTGAGATGAAAAAAATAATTTGTTTAAGTTGATTAAAAATCAAAAAGTTTTTAGTTGGAAATAAAATAATGCACCTTATAGTACAGCTAAATTTAAATGAATTTTTTTCTATAAAATTAAAACTAATTTAAATGAACACTTCCAAACTCACTAAGAACCACTTGTTGACACCATTGATTCTGAACAGAAACTGACATGAGAAAAGCAGGTAGCCAGATAATCTGGTGACTCAGAGCTAAAAATACTCTGTCCTTTGTTCAAACAAGGGGAGGGGAATCCGATGTTAGCAGAAAGCAAGAGGTTGTGTAATGTGTTCTGCCTAAGGGATGGAAGAAGGGGGAGTGTATATTATTAGCCTGGTGGAGAGACAAACAGTTGGGGGCCACATTACTCTTTATGCTCCTTCTACAAGTGAAAGTGCTTGCAATGAAACATTTAGAGGAGGATAGAAATAACTACTCTACCATTTCACAGCCAACTGCCAAATAATTTTAATTAAACTTGTAATGTACCTGATTTTACCCGAAAGGATATTTGTAAGTATTGACAATAATCTCGCCCTAATTTCACAAACGTATTTTATTTATTTAAATAATACAATCTATTACGTGGCGCTTAAAGCACTTTTTCTTCTAAGAAGGCACAAGAGTCACTGGTAACTGACGTCAGAGTGCACCAGTAAAGTCAGAATGACAATTTAAAAGTCTTTAAAAAATAACTTCCTCTTCTCGAATGATCGATATGCATTTCTAAACGGTAATTTGAGCCAGCTTCCTGTTCTCGAACATTCTATTTCCATCCAGATGTTTTTTTATATTTTATTTTTCTATACAGAAGCTTCCATGAGCAATGGATATATGCGAAAGATGGGGCAATAGAAACTCACTAGGAGTCCAGTCCTTGATGTACTCGGACTGCAACTCCTGTCCTTGATGTACTCGGACTGCAACTCCTGTCCGCGATTCCTATGATCGTGTTATCAGCCGCCTCTCTAAATTGTTACGCTAAACAACATGATCAGTTTTCTGACCATTACAAATAGTGATTATTGAATAAATAAATAGTATCAAACTTTACAATTGTGTTATTATTCAATACTAAATAAAGTGATTTATATCAGTAACAATTATACACGTAACAAATAGCTCCAATGGGAGGGCATTCACAATATAAACATTTCATAAACCTTATAAATGGTGTCCCAAACGAAGAGGCATTATTCTGTAACTCTTCAAATGGCGCCTAACTGTGGGACGTTTAAATAACTTTAATCACATAATTCTAGAACTCTTCAATTGGCGTTCAAATGTGGGACCCGTAACGAAACTCTTCAATTGGCGATCGATCACGGGGCAATTATCAGCTAATTAAACAGTAAACTCTTCAAACTTATTGATAGCAAAATTAATTTCAAATTATCAAAGGAGTTATTTTAGTTTAAACTTTCCAGGCAAATTTTAAAGTATTATATATTTTGAGAGGTGTATTAAGGTCCAACATTAAAGCAAGATTGAAAATATTGTTACTTGCACTACAATTTTCATCATAACTCATGAGCCCATAGGCATCTCATTTTGAAATTTTCAGTTTGTATAGATAATTAATAGTTAAATAACATATATATTTATTTCAAACATTTTCAAAAAACACCACAATTATTTTTTCAACTTTTTTTTAAAGAGTGAATTTTTTTTGTTAAACGTGTGCCAAGTTGTATATAAGATTAAATCCCATTTCAAATGGAAAAAATTAACCCAAAAAACATAATTATGGCACCAATAGAACAAAAGTTAATAAGATTTTAAAAATATGGCATGAGAGAAAAAATCTATTTTCATTGAAATTTCAAAAATTGATTTCTCAAAAGCGGAGCCATCAAAAAATCTTATAAAAATATATTAATGGTTAGTTTTAAGGGAAGAATAATTGGTAAACATTTCATTTAAATACGGAATGGTCAGGTTGAATGGTTGGTTGATGTGACATGAATTGACCCTAAATATAATATGTATGTTATATGTGAATAGAATTTGTGTATTTTATGAAAGTGATGAGTACCCACTGTCGACTCTGTCCAGTCTCTGGTTGAATGCCAATACTCTTCTTCCTTCCTAACTGTGCTAGAATTCCCTGCCTGAGCTTTGACTTGATCTCTTGTCATTTTCACTAGACACTCTGATACATTGAACTCTATAGCTATTCTGTCAAGAGTCCAAGATTTAGATAGTAAGCTAATTATTGTTACTTCATCCTTTGTCTGCTACATCACACCTCTCTTTCTGTTTCATTATTAATTCCTCAAACTCATCTACAGGATCCACATTTTCTTCAGGGACTTCTATTACCTGCTCAAATGAGGTCCCAAGATTTCTTCTTAATGCATTTGAATATTTCCCTATCTTTGCTTTTAAGTCAAACAATCTTTTTGAGCTTAATTTTTTATATGGAGGAGAAACCCCAAGTAGACTACAGAGTCTACCTTTTTAAGCTATCAGTAGAAGGAACAAATTCTTCATCCTTTTTTTTCAACATTTTATAATTGTAAAAATATTTTTTTCTAACAAGTAAGGCATAAACGATTTACCAAGGACAAGTTTTAAATTTTAGCTCCTTTCTTTTGAAATATACTCTGGAAGAATTTCTCGACAGTGATAGCCTTTTTATGGTTCTTTATAAAGGATCACTACAATAACAGCCAAACAAACACACGATTATACTTTCCAAGATACTTGATTTCATGGTACTTACATATCACTCACATCACGAGAAATTCTAGAAAAAAGTAATTGTTCTTCTTGACTAAACCCACTTAATTCCTTTAGCACTACACCATAAACACAATTGTGGCACTCTTCATTTGTCAACGTACCTACATAACACTCTCTTTCTATGTTTGGAATACAATTTTACACATTGAAACACAATCAACCTTTATGTATCAAAGCAACTAACAGACAAAGTAGAGCCAAAGCTTCACTGAGTTTTGCCCGTCTGTGCCTTTACAGACCTGCAAATAAAATAAAGGAAATATTTCCCGTGCAACAACAGGCTATGCGGTTGAATTATTGAATTTTTTACTACTTTTGTAATTATCTCTTAAACCACTTGAATCTCAAACCCAAAATTTTAATCAAAGCTAGAGTACCTTAATTTATGTAAATTTCAGATTTTTAAATAACTGCGCACCATAGATATTGAACCCTGAAGATGACTAATTAAAAAAAGTATATCTTTATGAGCCTGTAGAAAATAAAAAACACAACTATCAAACTTTAAATCATTTTAATATAGAATATTGCTCCATCTGTAGACCCTCCCTCCCCTACTAAAAAAAAAATGCAATCCTTAAATAAACCGCCTTCTGCCTTAAAAATAATCCTGAAGATTACATTCTTAGCTATTGTGATATAAAACTTTATCTTTGGAATTGATGATGAGACATTTTTAGAAGCTTGATAGTATATCTTGACAGAATTGTAGCCTATAATGTGCTTAACATCATAGTCTTTGTAAATTTGTCATAGGACTTACCACAGATGAGATAATGACGTTACTGCAAGCCCTTACAAATGCTGAAAATGCTGTGTACCATGATACAAAAATGGCCACCATGTTGAAACCAGTGTCAATAAAAGTAAAATAATGGTTTTAAAATGTCAACATATAAGGTTAACAGCACACAAAATATCACATTTTTAAAAAGTGGTTAAGCAACCCGTGTTGGACTACTTGGTATGGATTGACCCTTTGTTAGTTAATGCACATTTATCTTGTCACAACCGCGAAAACAAAACAAATTTTTATTATATTTCTCTTTGAATTAATTTATTTTCAATAATGCCAACTGAACAGTAATCCTTAAAAAAGTATTATTAAAAGTTTTTGATAACTCTTTTGATTAACTATATCGTCTTTTGAAACCAATACACATTATTTTTGTAGAGGCTTCAAAACGCTATTCACAAAGAAATTGAAGTATATTTGGGCTAATACATAAAATCACACTGTTACAAAAATAGTTTCACTTGCATATGTACTGAAATGTCTGTAACTTTGAAATCTAACACTCTTAAACTTATTACATGACTTCACACGAGTTAACTTTATGAACAGTAAAATTTAACACTATACTTACTTCAATATAAGTTGTAGGGGAAAATGGGAAATTTTGGCATCTGGAAAATACAAGAACATTTGTAGTTAGAATAAGGGTAACCTTCGTCAATAGTCCTCTATATATAATAAACATGGAGGCCTAATCCAAAAGCCAATAGAAAATCTTTTGTTCACTAATTTAAAAAACATTTCTATAAACATTAATATTTATTCCAGTAGTAAATTAATTTTGTTTTATAGTTTAAAAAAGAATTAGGAACTATAGAACCATATTTGGAATAACTCTCCAGTCTTGAATGTAGAATATATTTTTACCTAATCATTTAATTGACCACCAACCCAACTTCTCCTGGTTGAATTCTGTTGATAAAAACTTATTATTTTTTTCAGCGACTACTGAAAGAAATGGTTGTAGAAGAAACAGATATGAAACAAGCTCTGATATCTAAAATTGAAACACTTATGGGTGAAAGTGGAACCCTTGGAGAAGTAAGTGGAAAAATAAATATTAATCATAAAATCCTTGTATATTGCTTTAAAAAGCTTTAGTTTATTAAACAGGTTTTTATTCTAAACTTTCATTAAGAGTGTACATCACATTCCAATCAACTCTGTGACAGTGAGCTAGAAATCAAAAATTTAGCCCAACACTATTGCGCTATTGGATCATTTCTGATTAAACATTAATAGAGATAAAGTGTTAATAGAAGTTTCTAATACTCAGTGTTGTCGAAATATTAAATTATATTCGGATAAAAGCCGCTTTTGACCATTTTAGAATGGCTTCACAGATAAACAAATCTTCATTTGATCATAATGACATATTTTAGCTATTAACAAAAAACTTTGTCGCTTTGTCCTCCATCGTCACTGTGGACAATTTCGATTAATCATTCAAATATGAATGCACTGTACAAATTTCTGGCATATCGTAGGTCTTTTCTTTTCCCTTTTACTCCCATACCTCGCATGCACACACAAACTCAAATGAGAGCTTTGCTGGGCCTGCTATGATGAACACTCTTAATTTTATTTTGTTTTATTTCATATTTTGTTGCACTTAATTTTGTGCTCTGGTAGACAGCATTTAATCTCTTATGTATTACTTTAGGGCTGCCACTTGTCTGGAAAACGAGGAAATGTCAGGGAATTTGGTTTGACCTGTATAAATCAGGGAAATGTCAGGGCAGGGTATTTCTCAAATTTTTCTAAAAATTACTGGAATTTTAAAATATAAAGTCAAATTTTTGAGAGTGTTTAGTAATTATTTTACTAACAACTTATTTTTACATTAATGTTTTTCTAATTATTAATTATTTAAAATCGTGAATGTAATTTGTGAATTTCACAAGGAATTACATAATCCAAGAACATCTGCGTATGTGCAAACATCAGCGTATGCACCATGGTCACCTTTCTAGTTGTGCGAAAGTGTATGCACAGCCTTTGATATGACACATAATACGCATGCGAGTATTTAATATTTTGTATTCTTAGGTCCAAAATAGTGACAAAATGGCACTTTATCATAATTTTCTTTATTGCCTGTAACTTGATTTAAAAAAAATGTTTTAGTTAATATGTTATGGTGCTGTGACAAAATTGTTTATTGTTGTATGGTGTCTTCTCTACACAAACCCCAAGTACTCTATGATTTTCTTCCCAAATTCGCATTTACTTAGTTTGCATATAAGGTGAGTCTGCCTCAAGGCTTCGAAGACCAATCTTAATCTATTTAGCATTTCTGGCCAATGTTTGGCGGGGATTAGGATGTCATCCAAGTAGCACATCATTATTGTATTTCGTAATCCACCTAATGCACGGTTCATCACACGTTGGAACTAAGCTGGTCTGTTAGTCAAACCAAATACCATTCTTTCAAATTGACTTGTTTCCTTCAATGTAACAAATACATAGAGATGGGCGATATATCACGGACTGTGATTTTTTCACTGATACCATTTGATCACTGATACTCCCAGTTACTCGATCTCAAAAGTATCAGTGAACGGAAGTACTCGTATACTCAAGCTACGGAGCTAGTATTTCTTCTTTTTCTAGACACTCGAATAAATACTCGCTTCACGGCCTTTGTTATTCTTTTATTTTCTACCAACTAATTGAGAATCGACCT
>CABEEJ010009422.1:0-18613 GCA_901482245.1 Timema douglasi
AGGTTCATATGCATGAACACAAATTAGATAAAATAAAACGAACAACACATCTAACGATGGTACCAACCTAAGCTAGAAAATATCCTCGCATAGAATTGCATATTTTAACAGTTAGAACTCTTGGACAACCACAGAACACATAAATGTAGCTGATGATTTAAGAATAGCCATGGATAGAAGGCAGCTGACACTGTTAGAACTCTTGGACAACCACAGAACACATAAATGTAGCTGATGATTTAAGACTAGCCATGGATAGAAGGCAGCTGATGCTGTTAGAACGCTTGGACAACCACAGAACACATAAATGTAGTTGGTGATATAAGACTAGCCATGGATAGAAGGCAGCTGATGCTGTTAGAACGCTTGGACTTTGGCAAAGTTTTTGATACTATTAGCAATGATATTCTTCTTTATAAATTAAAAACAAACTTTCATTTTTCAATAAGTTACACAATGGATAAGGAAATTCATAAATGGCCGCCATCAATGTGTCATGGTAGGTGACACTCAGTCAACATGGAATTTAGTGACATGCGGAGTGCCACAAAGTGTGGTTCTTGGTCCACTTCTTTTCTCAATATTTATAAATGATCTCTCTAGCTGATTGCAACATTCTAAGACTGATCTATATCTCAATGACATCCAAATTTATATATCACCCTCCTTTTGATAGTGCTGTGGATAATATGAATATTGACTTAAATGCAACACATAAATGGACACTACAAAATGCTCATAATGTCAATCTCATGTATTATTTTAGTGTCAAAAAGATAACCACCTTCATTGAATTTCACATCAATACAACATATAAATTTTAAAAAAAATCCAATTTAATTTGTATTGGTAGTTAATAACGTTGGTTTACATCATATATAGATAAAAACTGCACATCAAATAATCATGTCAAACAAATGTAAAAAAAGTATTTTTTACATTATACTCTCTTAAGCAGTTAAAAAAAATCATGCCAATGAATATTAGATCCACTCTTATCCAGTACCCTATTGTCCCACATTTAGTCTATTGTGATGAAGTGAAATGACTTGACAGCTGATCATAGAGCAAAGCTACAAAGACTCCAAGACACATGTGTTGGATTTATATTTGACCTCCGATCATGTGATCATATTTCCCCATAATATAAGAGACTAACTTGGCCACAACTTAAAAGAAGTATAAACTCTATACTTATGACAATCATAAAAAACTATTGACTTCCAACTACGCACAATATATCTCTCCAAATATGCTCACTTTACTCTAATAATAATAATAATTTCACCACTCATTCACAAGAAACATCAACTTTATTTATTCCTCTTCATCATTTCAATCACTAGTAAAATTATTTCACTGTTTCAGCATCTTGTTCATGGAGTATCCTAAACAAATGATATTAAGAAATTAAAATTGTATGGTTTCAAGGCTAAACTTGCAAATCATTTGTGTGTGGGAGCTCAGTCACGAGATTGAAGAATGTGAGACATGATGGAACTTATTGTGTATGTGTACATGTGTGTGATAGTGCTGTGCGACTTTTGTCAAAGCTCAATATAATAGTTTTTTTACATAAAAATGAACAATATTTTACTATTTTTTCATGTTATATAATATGTCATTATATATTTAGTGATAGCTTTTCATTATCATGTTTTTTATGTGTATTATTTGTTTAGCCTCTATTTTAGTTGTGATTTTTTTTTGCCTGTTTCAATGACTGCATGGTCTAAGGCATCACTATCATTTTAGACTAGACTGCCGATGACAAGGAGATCGGGGTTCAAATCCTGGTTGGGTGTGCTGAGGTTTTTTTTTCCAAAATAATTTTCCCCTCTCTCTCCACACAATTGCGGGTAGACTTTATGTAAATTGAACACTACTCCTCCCCAACCCATTAGCGTAATCAGTATATATGATGTAACCTGAACAGATAGCGCTAAATAATAATAACATTAAAACATTAATGTTTGGTTAAGTGTAAGAAAAGGTAGCGGCCGTTACTTTACTATTAAACTTTATTATTATTAGTATCATTATCATTAGTATAGTTGTTGTGGTTGTTGTTATTGTTGTTGCCATCATCATTTTTGTTTTATTGTTATCATCATCCTCATTTATTATCATTACTATCATTATCATCATCATTATTATTATTACATAAAGGAAAAGTATTTATTTTATAATAAACATATAAGCTAAAAATCCTTGAGAGCATAATTTTAAGTGATTATTTAAAGGAGGGTTTATTTTATTTATAAATAGATTATTAGGGGAAACCCTCTTGTAAATATAATATCTATCATTATTTTGTGTTTATGTTTCAGCATTCAATAAAGAAGTAAAAAGCACAAATTATATTTCACCTCGAGGTCATAAAGTGAGAAATTTTAAAAATGAGGATGTCCAAGATTATAAGACAGAATATTCCAGTAATTCTTTCTTATTGAAATACTTTTTCAAAATAAATCACAGACAATTAGGGGTTCTGACATATGAAAAAACAAATAAAGTTAAATATAAAGGTAAACCAAATAATCATCATGATTTTATAAATTATAGCACTCAGCAAGGAAATAAAAATGTGGTTGCAATTCATTATGATCGTTATTTGAATGTAGAAAACAATATTACATCATTAATAAATTTCAATAAGCGTGATAGAAATGGTTTTTATTATATAAGAAACACATCAGAAACCAAAATTAATGGCTTTAATCCCAAGTTTTACGACAACATATTAAAGCAAAAAACATCAACCAAACTCAGTCCATATAGTTCTGAAATAAGCTCATTAACCTCTTTTAAGGAAATGAATGTAAAAAATAAAATTCCCATGGTTTACCTGAGTAAAGTTGATACAGCAAATAATGTAAAGAAATATGTCTCTACTAACAAAAGTTATAAGCAAAGCAATAATCTGCCTAATGGATTAAAATTTAGTCTCTATTCACACAAGGACTCTTATAATGAAACTTCTCATTTGATACCATTTGATTTGAAAGAAGGAAGAGCCAAAGATAATTTAGTTTCATTTCGAGATCTACAGATCTCATTTATTCTTGGTTCTTCAAGTAAAAATAAATCTGATACCTCCCGTGTAAAACCACATTATAAAAACTATCTTAGTCAAAAAGAAAATATTCTAACAAATTTAAGAACCAAGAGAGATACAAGAAAACCAGTTATAACCAGGACACATACAAGGAAGAATATAAAATCAAGGACACATACAGAAAAGGTGATAGCAAATAAAATACATAAAATTAAGGAACAAGGAAGAATTCAAAGATATTATCATGAAAATTTAAATAGAAATCAAAGTGGAAATTCAAATTCTAAGGAATTGATTAATTTTTCAAAAGTGTCTTCTAGAAAATTTAACAAACAATCTTTAAAAAATAAATTTTATCGCATAAATAGAAAAATACTATATAAAAATAATGCCAAAATAATAATTCCCTTTAAACATAGTGGAACCAGAAGTGGCAGTAAAAATTCTTCTTGCAGAAGTGACCCAGTCGAGATCAAGAATAGAGGGCATTATTTAGAGGAAATCAAAGAAAATAATAAAAATGGACTCTCTCTTAGACGTCTGAGTTTTGGTGACATTGATGAAAAGACAAACATATACAAAAACACATGGTCAGGTGATGAATATTGTGGAGATGGTGAGACACCAGGAGAAGGTGAGAAGCCAGGAAAGGGCGAGAAGCCAGGAGAGGTTGAAGAACCAGGAGAGGATGTGACACCAGTAGAAGAAGAATGTACCAAACAAAATTACACAAAATGTGAAGGAGAGAATTGTGATTATATTGATTCTGAATCAATTACAACAGAAGAGAATAAAAAACCAGAAAAGGAAGTGTGTGTCATTCAAAATTATACAACATGTGAAGGAGAGAATTGTGATTATACTGATTCTGAATCAATTACAACAGAAGAAAATAAAAAACCAGAAAAGGAGGAATGTGTTAATCAAAATTATACAACATGTGAAGGAGAGAATTGTGATTATATTGATTCTGAATCAATTACAACAGAAGAGAATAAAATCCCAGAAAAGGAAGAATGTGTCAATCAAAATTATACAACATGTGAAGGAGAGAATTGTGATTATATTGATTCTGAATCAATTACAACAGAAGAGAATAAAATCCCAGAAAAGGAAGAGTGTGTCAATNAACCAGTTGACAGCAAATGTGTTGAAAAGAACTATACTATATGTGAAGGAGAAATGTGCAGTATATATTTTAATTTAGGAAATGGAACAACAGAAGAGGATGCGACAACAAAAGAAGTAGAAACAACAACAAAAAGTGAAGCAACAGGTGAGAGTGAAACGATACAAGAAGGTGAATCTTCAAAAAAAACTCAGATGGCACAAGAAGGTGAAACATCACAAAAGAGTGAAGCAACAGAAGAGGGTGAAGCAACACAACAGGAAAAAACAACAAAAGAAGGTGAAACAAAACAAGAGGGTGATACAACAAAAGAAGGTGAAAAAACAGACGCTGGTGAAACAATAGAAGAAGGTGAAACCACAGAATATGGTGAAACAACACAACAAGGTGAGACAACAGAACCTGGTGAAAAAACAAAAGAAAGTGAAATTAATGATGGCGAAACAATAAGAGAGATTGAGACAACAGAAGATGATGAAACAACAAATGAGGTTGAAACAACGGAGGATGCTGAGAATAATGAAGAGGGTGAGACAATGGAAGAGGGTGAAACCGAACATGTTGAAACAACACAAGATAGTGAGACAACAAAACCTGGTGAAAAAACACAAGAAAGTGGGGATGATGATAGTGAAACAATAGAAGATATTGAGACAACAGAAGATGGTGAGACAATAGAACAGGGTGAGACAACAGAAGATGCTGAGACAAAAGAAGAGGGTGAGACAACAGAAGAGGTTGAAACAACAAAAGAGGAAGAGACAACAGAAGAGGGTGAAACAAAAAATGTTGAAACAAAAGAAGTAGTTGTAGTGACAAACGATGATGAAACAATAGAAGAAGGTGAAACAGAAGAATTTGAAGCATCAGAAGTAGTTGTAGCGACGAAAGATGATCAAATAATGAAAGAGGGTGAAACAACAGAAGAGGGTGATACAACAGAACATGGTGAAAAAAAGAAAGAAAGTGAAGATGATGATGGTGAAACAATAGAAGGGATTGAGATAACAGATGATGATGAAACTACAAAAGAGGTTGAAACAAAAAAAGATGATCAGACAATAGAAGAGGGTGAGACACCAGAAGATGATGTAACAGCAGAGGAGGGTGAGACTAAAGAAGAGGGTGGAACAACAGAAGAGGGTCGAACTACATCTGGGGATGAAAAACCAGTTGACATAAAATGTGTTGAAAAGAAT
Organism: Timema douglasi; assembly: GCA_901482245.1. NCBI lineage: Eukaryota > Metazoa > Arthropoda > Insecta > Phasmatodea > Timematidae > Timema > Timema douglasi. The sequence continues at coordinate 5,387 of CABEEJ010009422.1, forward strand.
TATACTATATGTGAAGGAGAAATGTGCAGTATATATTTTAATTTAGGAAATGAGACAACAGAAGAGGATGCGACAACAAAAGAAGGTGAAACAACAAAAGTAAGTGAAACAACAGGTGAGAGTGAAACGATACAAGAGGGTGAATCATCAAAAGAAACTGAGATGACACAAGAAGGCGAAATCACACAAAAGAGTGAAACAACTGAAGAGGGTGAAGCAACACAACAGGAAACAACAACAAAAGAAGGTGAAACAAAACAAGATGGTGACACAACAAAAGAAGGTGAAAAAACAGAGGCTGGTGAAACAACAGAATATGGTGAAAAAACAAAACAAGGTAAGACAGCAGAACCTGGTGAAAAAACAAAAGAAAGTGAAATTAATGATGGTGAAACAATAAGAGAGATTGAGACAGCAGAAGATGATGAAACAACAAATGAGGTTGAAACAACGGAAGATGCTGAGACAACAGAAGAGGTTGAAACAACAAAAGAGGGAGAGAAAAATGAAGAGGGTGAGACAATGAAAGAGGGTGAAACCGAAGATGTTGAAACAACACAAGATGTTGAGACAACAAAACCTGGTGAAAAAACACAAGAAAGTGGGAATGACGATAGTGAAACAATAGAAGAGATTGATACAACAGAAGATGGTGAGACTACAGAAGAGGTTGAGACAACAGAAGAGGTTGAAACAACAGAAGAGGTTGAAATAACAGAAGATGGTGAGACAATAGAAGAGGGAGAGACAACAGAAGAGGCTGAAACAGAAAAAGTTGAAACAAAGAAAGTAGTTCTAGCAACGGAAGATGATCAAACAATGAAAGAGGGTGATACAACACAAGATGGTGAGACAACAGAACATGATGAAAAAACAAAAGAAAGAGAGAGTGATGGTGAAACAATAGAAGAGATTGAGACAACCGAAGACGATGACACAACAAATGAGGTTGAAACAACAGAAGAGGGTGAGACAACAGAAGATGCTGAGACAATAGGACAGGTTGAGCCAACAGAAGATTATGAGACAATAGAAGAGGTTGAGACAACAGAAGATGCTGAGACAATAGAAGAGGGTGATACAACAGAAGAGGTTGAAACAACAAAACAAGTTAAAACAACAGAAGATTCTGAAACAATAAAAGGAGGTGAAACAACAGAAGAGGTTGAAGCCACAGAAGATGGTGAAACAACCGAAGAGGTTGAAACAACAGAACAGGGTGAGATAACAGAAGAGGTAGAAACAACACAAGAGGGAGAGACAACAGAAGAGGGCGAAACAGAAGAAGTTCAAACAACAAAATTAATTGTAGCGACATACGATGATAAAACAATGGAAGAGGGTGAGACAAAAGAAGAGGTTGAAACAACAGAAGAGGGTGAGACAAAAGAAGAGGTTGAAACAACAGAAGATGCTGAGACAATAGAAGAGGGTGAGACAACAGAAGAGGTTGAAACAATAGGAGATGCTGATACATTAAAAGAAGGGGAGATAACAGAAGAGGTTGAAACAACACAAGAGGGAGAGACAACAGAAGAGGATGAAACAGAAGAAGTTCAAACAACAAAATTAATTGTAGCGACATACGCTGATAAAACAATGGAAGAGGGTGAGACAACAGAAGAGGTTGATACAACAGAAGATGCTGATACAAAAGAAGAGGGTGAGACAACAGAAGAGGTTGAAACAATAGAATATGCTGATACAATAGAAGAAGTTGAAACAACCGAAGAGGTTGAGACAACAGAAGAGGTTGAAACAATAAAAGAAGTTAAAACAGACGATGTTGAGACAATAGAAGAGTGTGAGATAACAGAAGAGGCTGAAACAACACAAGAGGGTGAGAAAAAAAAAGAGGGTGAAACAGAAGAAGCTGAAACAAAAGAAGTAGTTGTAGTGACAGATAATGATGAAGTAATGGAAGAGGGTGAAACAACAGAAGAAGCTGAAACAGAAGTAGTTGTAGCGACAGACAATGATGCAACAATGGAAGTGGGTGAAACAATGAAAGAAGGTGAAACAACAGAAGAGGTTGAAACAACAAAAGAGGGTGAGAAAACAGAAGAGATTGAAACAACAGAAGAGTTTGAAACAACAGAAGAGTTTGAAACAACAAAAGAGGGTGAGAAAACAGAAGAGATTGAAACAACAGAAGAGGGTGAAACAGAAGAAGTTGAAACATCAGAAGTAGTTGTAGCGACAGAAGATGATCAAACAATGAAAGAAGGTGAAACAACAGAAGAGGGTGATACAAGACAAGATGGTGAGACAACAGAACATGGTGAAAAAACAAATTTAAGTGAAGATGATGATGGGGAATCAATAGAAGGGATTGAAATAACAGAAGATGATGAAACAACAAAAGAGGTTGAAACAATAAAAGATGATGGGACAATAGAAGAGGGTGAGACACTAGAAGATGAAGAAACAACAGACGAGGGTGAGACTAGAGAAGAGGTTGGAACAACATCTGGGGGTGAAAAACCAGTTGACAGCAAATGTGTTGAAAAGAACTATACTATATGTGAAGGAGAAATGTGCAGTATATATTTTAATTTAGGAAGTGAGACAACAGAAGAGGATATGACAACAAAAGAAGGTGAAACAACAGGTGAGAGTGAAACGATACAAGACGGTGAATCATCAAAAGAAACTGAGACTACACAAGAATGTGAAATCACACAAAAGAATGAAACAACAGAACAGAATGAAGCAACACTACAGGAAAAAACAACAAAATATGGTGACACAACAAAAGAAGGTGAAAAAACAGACGCTGGTGAAACAATAGAAAAAGGTGAAACCACAGAATATGGTGAAACAACACAAAAAGGTGAGACAACAGAACCTGGTGAAAAAACAAAAGAAAGTGAGATTAACTATGGTGAAACAATAGAAGAGATTGAGACAACCAAAGACAATGAAACAACAGAAGATGCTGAGACAATAGGACAGGTTGAGCCAACAGAAGAGGTTGAAACAACAGAATATTATGAGACAATAGAAGAGGTTGAGACAACAGAAGATGCTGAGACAATAGAAGAGGGTGAGACAACAGAAGAGGTTGAAACAACAAAAGAAGTTAAAACAACCAAAGATGCTGAAACAATAAAAGAAGGTGAAACAACAGAAAAGGTTGAAACCACAGAAGATGGTGAAACAACCGAAGAGGTTGAAACAACAGAAGAGGGTGAGATAACAGAAGAGGTTGAAACAACACAAGAGGGAAAGACAATAAAAGAGGGCGAAACAGAAGAAGTTGAAACAAAAAAAGTAGTTGTAGTGACAGACGATGATGAAACAACAGAAGAATCTGAAAGAGAAGTATCTGTAATGACAGACATTGATGAAACAATGGAAGTGGGTGAAACAACAAAAGAAGGTGAAACAGAAGAAGGTGAAACAGAAGAAGGTGAAACAAAAGAAGTTGAACCATCAGAAGTAATTGTAGCAACGGAATATGAACAAACAATGGAAGAAGCTGAAACAACAAAAGAGGGGGAGACAACAGAACATTGTGATAAAACAAAAGAAAGTGTAATTAACGATGGTGAAACAATACAAGAAATTGAGACAACAGAAGATGATGAAACAACAAATAAGGTTGAAACAACGGAAGATGGTGAGACAACAGAAGAGATTGAAACAACAAAAGAAGGAGAGAAAACAGAAGAGGTTGAAACAACAGAAGAGGGCAAGACAATGGAAGAGGGTGAAACCGAAGATGTTGATACAACACAAGATGGTGAGACAACAAAACCTTGTGAAAAAATACAAGAAAGTGAGGATGATGATAGTGAAACAATAGAAGAAATTGAGACAACAGAAGAGGCTGAACTAACAGAAGATGCTGAGACAATAGAACAGGGTGAGACAACAGAAGATGCTGAGACAATAGAAGAGGGTGAAACAGAAGAAGTTGAAACAAAAGAAGTAGTTGTAGCAACAGACAATGATGAAAAAATGAAAGAGAGTGAAACAACAAAAGAAGGTGAAACAGAAGAGGTTGAAACATCAGATGTAGTTGTAGCGACCGAAGATGATGAAACAATGGAAGAGGGTGAAACAACAAAAGAGGGGGGGACAACAAAAGAGGGTGAAAAAACACAAGATATTGAGACAACAGAACATGGCGAAAAAACAACAGATAGTGAAGATGATGATGGTGAAACAATAGAAGGGATTGAGAAAACAGAAGATGATGAAACAACAAAAGATGTTGAAACAGAAGATTATGAGACAATAGAAGAGGGTGAGACAACAGAAGATGATGAAACAACATATGATGATGAAACAACAGAAGATGATGAAACAACAGAAGAGGATGAGACAACAGAAGAAGGTGAAACAGAAGAGGTTGAAACATCAAAAGTAGGTGTAGTGACATATGATGATGAAACAATGGAAGAAGGTGAAACAAAAATAGAGTGTATAGCAACAAAAGATGGCGAGACAACAGAAGAAAGTAAAACAATACAAGAAGATGAAACCACAAAAGAAAGTGAATCAACACAAGTGAGTGATAAAACAAAAGAAGGTGAAACAACACAAGAGAGTGAAAATATAAAGGAATGTGAAACAACACAAGAGGATGAGACAACACAAATTGGTGAAAAAACAAAAGGAGGTGAAACAACACAAGAAAGTGACAAAACAAAAAGATATGAAACAACAACAACAAAGGGTGAGACAACACAAAAAGAAGAGACAACAAAAGAAACTGAAATAACAGAAGAAAGTGAGACAACAGATGAGGTTGAAACAACCGAAGAAGGTAAGACAACAGAAGAAGGTGAAACAACAGAAGAGGATGAAGCCACACAAAAGGGTGAGACAACAAAAGATGGTAAAACAACACAAGATAGTGAAATAACCACAGAGGTTGAAACAACAGTTGAAGCTGAAAAAACAAAAGAAGGTGAAACAACACAAAATAGTGAGACAACACTACAAGGTCAAACATCACAAGGGAGTGAAACAACACAAGAGGGTGAGACAATACAAAAGGAAGAGACAGCAAAAGAAGGTGAAACAGTACAAGAGGGTGAGAGGACACAAGAGAAAGAGACAACACTTGAGGGTGAAACACCACAAATTGGTGAAACAACCAAAGAGTGTGAGACAACAGAAGAGGATGAATCCATACAAAAGGATGAGACAATATTAGAAGGTGAAACACTACAAGAGGGTGATACAATACTAGAAGTTGAAACAACAGAATATGTTGAAACATTAGAAGAAAGTGGTGAGACAATAGCAGAATATGTAACAACAACAGAAGAAAGTGAGACAAAAGAAGATGGTGAAATAATAGAAGAGGTTAATACATTAGAAGAGGGTGAAACAACAGAAGAGGGTGAAGCAACAGAAGAGGGTGAAGCAACACAAGAGCCTGAAACAACACAAGAAGATGAAACAATACTAGAAGGTGAAACACTACAAGAGGGTGAGACTACAAAAGGAGGTGAGACAATAGAATGGGGTAATTCAAAAGAACATGGTGAAAAAACAAACTATGGTGAAACAGGCGATTGTGAAACAAAAGAAGATGGTGAAACAACACAAGAGGGTGATAAAACAGATGATGGTGAAACAATAGAAGAATATGAAAAAACAAAAGGTGAAAGAATAGAAGAGGGTGAGACAACAATAGAAGGTGAAACATCACAAGAGGGTGATACAACAGAAGAGAGTGAGGAAACAAAAGGAGGTGAAACTTCAAAAGAAGGAGAAACAACAGAAGAAGGTGAAACAATAGAAAAGTGTGAAACAACAGAAGATGCTGAAAAAACAAAAGGTGACACAGATGGTGGTGAAACAATAGAAGAAGATGAAAAAACAAAAGAAGGTGAAAGAATAGAAGAGGGTGAGACAACAGAAGATTGTGATACATTAGAAGAGTGTGAGACAACAGAAGATGATGAAATAACACAAGAGGGTGAAAAAACACAAGAGGGTGAAAAAACACAAGAGGTTGAAGCAACACAAAAGATTGAAACAACACATGTAGATGAAACAATAGAAGGTGAAACAACAGAATATTTTGAAACATTAGAAGAAGGTGGTGAGACAATAGCAGATGATCTAACAACAACAGAAGAAAGTGAGACAAAAGAAGATGGTGAAACAATAGAAGAGGTTATAACATTAGAAGACAGTGAAGGAACACAAGAGATTGAAAAAACACATGAAGATGAAACAACAGAAGAGGGTGAAGCAACACTAGAAGCTGAAACAACAGAAGATGGTGGTGAGACAATAGAAGTTGATGTAACAACAACAGAAGAAAGTGAGACAAAAAAAGATGGTGAAACAATAAAAAAGGGTGAGACAACAGAAGAGATTGTAGCAATAGACAATGGTAAAACAACTGAAGAGGGTGAAACTATAGAAGAAGGTGAAACAACATACACTTGTGAAAGAATAGAAGAGGGAGAAACAACAACAGAACAGGTTGATACTAAAGAAGATGGTGAAACAACAGAAGAGGTTAAAACATTAGAAGAAAGTGAAACAACCGAAGAGGGTAAGACAACACAATATGGTGAAACAACAGAAGAGAGCGAGACAACACAATATGGTGAAACAACAAAAGAGGGTGAGACAACACAATATGGCAAAAGAACAGAAGAGGGTGAGACAACACAATATGGGGAAACAACAGAAGAGGGTGAGACAACACAATATGGTGAAACAACAGAAGATGGTGACCCAACACATAATGGTGAAACAACAGAAGAGGTTGAAACAATAGATGACAATGAAACAACTGAAAATGGTGAAACAGAAGAGGTTGAAACAACAGCAGAATGTGAGACAACAGAAGAGGGTGAAACATCATATGATAGTGAAACAATAGATGATTATGAGACAACACAAAACGGTTTAATAATAGAAGAGGCAGAGACAAGAGAAGGTGATGAAACAACAGAAGATGGTGGGACAAAAGAAGATTGTGAATCATTAGAAGAAGTTAAGACAACAGTAGATGTTGAAATAATAGAAGAGGTTATAACATTAGAAAAAGGTGAAACAACCGAGGAGGGTGAAGCAACACATGAAGGTGAAACAACAGAAGAGGGTGAAGCAACACAAGAAGCTGAATTAACAGAAGATGGTGGTGAGACAATAGAAGATGATGTAACAACAAAAGAAGAAAGTGAGACAAAAGAAGATGGTGAAACAACAGAAAAGTTTATAACATTAGAAGAGGGTGAAACAACAGAGGAGTGTGAAGCAACACATGAAGGTGAAACAACAGAAGAGGGTGAAACAACAGAAGAGGGTGAAGCAACACAAGAGATTGAAACAACACAAGAGATTGAAACAACACATGAAGGTGAAACAACAGAAGGGGGTGAAGCAACACAAGAAGCTGAAACAACAGAAGATGGTGGTGAGACAATAGAAGATGATGTAACAACAACAGAAGAAAGTGAGACAAAAGAAGATGGTGAAACAATTGAAGAGGTTAAAACATTAGAAGAAAGTGAAACAACAGAAGAGGGTGAGACAATACAATATGGCGAAACAACAGAAGTGGGTGAAACAACACAATATGGTGAAACAACAGAAGAGGGTGAATCATCATATGATAGTGAAACAAAAGATGATTATGAGACAACACAAAATGGTTTAATAATAGGGGAGGGGGAGACAAGAGAAGATGGTCAAACAACAGAAGAGGGTGAGACAAAAGAAGATTGTGAATCATTAGAAGAAGTTGAGACAACAGTAGATGATGAAATAATAGAAGAGGGTGAAACAACAGAAGAGGTTGAAGCAACACAAGAGATTGAAACAACAGAAGAGGGTGAAGCAACACTAGAAGCTGAAATAACAGAAGATGGTGGTGAGACAATAGAAGATGATGTAACAACAACAGAAGAAAGTGAGACAAAAGAAGAAGGTGAAACAATAAAAAAGGGTGAGACAACAGAAGAGATTATAGCAACAGACAATGGTGAAATAACTGAAGAGGGTGAAACTATAGAAGAAAGTGAAACAACAGACGCTTGTGAAACAATAGAAGAGGGAGAAACTACAACAGAACAGGTTGATACTAAAGAAGATGGTGAAACAACAGAAGAAGGTGAGACAACACAATATAGTGAAACAACAGAAGAGGGTGAGACAACACAATATGGTGAAACAACAGAAGAGAGCGAGACAACACAATATGGTGAAACAACAGAAGAAGGTGAGACAACACAATATAGTGAAACAACAGAAGAGGGTGAGGCAACACAATATGGTGAAACAACAGAAGATGGTGACCCAACACAATATAGTGAAACAACAGAAGAGGGTGAGGCAACACAATATGGTGAAACAACAGAAGAGGGTGAGGCAACACAATATGGTGAAACAACAGAAGATGGTGGTGATACAATAGAAGTTGATGCAACAACAACAGAAGAAAGTGATACTAAAGAAGATGGTGAAACAATAGAAGAGGTTAAAACATTAGAAGAAAGTGAAACAACACAATATGGTGAAACAACAGAAGAGAGCGAGACAACACAATATGGTAAAACAACAGAAGAAGGTGAGACAACACAATATAGTGAAACAACAGAAGAGGGTGAGGCAACACAATATGGTGAAACAACAGAAGATGGTGAGACAACACAATATGGTGAAACAACAGAGGTTGAAACAATAGATGACAATGAAACAACTGAAAATGGTGAAACAGAAGAGGTTGAAACAACAGCAGAATGTGAGACAACAGATGAAGGTGAAACATCATATGATAGTGAAACAATAGATGATTATGAGACAACACAAAATGGTTTAATAATAGAAGAGGGGGAGACAAGAGAATATGATGAAACAACAGAAGAGGGTGAGACAAAAGATGATTGTGAATCATTAGAAGAATTTGAGACAACAGTAGATGATGAAATAATAGAAGAGGGCGTAACCACAGATTATGGTGAGACAATAAAAGAGGGTGAGGTAATAGTAAAGGGTGAAACGAGAGAAGAGAGTGAGACCATAGAGGAGGGTGAGAAATCAAAAGAAGGTGAAGCAACAGAAGAAGCTGAGACCATAGATGGGATTGAAACAACAAGAAAGAATTATGAAATTGAAAAATGTGACAAACCAGAAAATGACAAAGGAAGTAGAAGTGATGAGGAAAGTACAAAATTTGAAGAATCTTTATAGGATGAGGGTAATGGTGAAGATGAAATAATTGGTGGTTGTGAGGAATCAGCAGATAGAGGAAGTGAGGAGGATGAAAAAAGCGAAGAATATGAGGAACCAGTAGAGAATGATAAAAGCGAAGAATGCAAGGGAACACTAGAAAATGAAGATACCACATATAAAGAGAAAAGTGGATAATGTTAAGAATCAGTAGAGGATGAGGAAAGCGGTGAGTATGAAAAAAGTGGAGAATGTGATGAACCTGTAGATGATAAGGGAAGCAGAGAGTATGACAAAAGTAGAGAATGTAATGAATCAAGAGAGGGTGATGGAAATGGTAATTGTGAGAGACCAGGAGAGAATGAGTGGAGTGGGGATGATAAGCAAAGCGAATAAGATAAAATAAACCGAAATTGTAATGAATAAAAAGAGGGTGATGAAATAAAGAAGTTGAATGTAGTGTAGTGGGTGAATAAAGTGGTAAGGATGATAAACTTGGTTGGAGTAAGATAAGTGGAGAATGTTAGGTGCGATGAGAGGATGAGGGACGTGGAAAGGACTATATAAATGGAGAATGTGAGTAACCAAGAGAGGATTACAGAAATGAAATAAGTTGAAGGAAGTGGAATGGGTGATGGAAGTGGTTAGGATAAAGGAAGTGGGTAGGATAAACGAAGTGGGTAGGATAAACGAAGTGGAATGGGTGATGGAAGTGGGTAGGATAAAGGAAGTGTAGAGGATGTGGAAAGTGGAGATTGTGAGATAACAGTGTATATATAAAAGAGATTTGGAAAGAATAAGTAAAGTAGATTATATGAGGTCCTAGGAGAGGATGAAAAAATTGGAGAATTTTTTCGAATCATTTGAGGATGAGCTAAATGAATATGATCAAATGAATCGGATGAGGGGACTGTAGAGGGTGAAGAAAGTGGAGAGAATGTAAGAATTGAAGAAGATGATGGAAGTGGGGTGTGTGAGAGAAGTGGAGAAGAATATAGTAAAATATGGGATGACGAAAGTTGAACGTAGAAGGAACTAAAGCGAATGAAGAAAAGGACGAAGGATTTTGAATGTATGAATAAGTTGAATGGGTAGTGATAAAATGAAAGAGGAAGTGTGTGCATAATATAAAGGAAGCTGAAAGGGATTAAGAAAGTGGAGAGGGTGAAGAAGTTGAGAGTAGGAAGTGGAGTGAACTAGTGAATTGGAGAGGAAAAAGAAGTCTAGAGGGTGAGGGTAGTTGGAATGGTGACAGCAGTGAAGAGGCTGAGGGAAGTGTAGAGTGTGGATAAAGTAGAAAGATTGAGGGCTGTGGAGAGTGTAAGAGAGTGTAGAAAGTGTGGGCAGTGGAAATGGTGAGGGAAGTAGAGTGGGTGAGAGAAAGGAAAATGTTGCGGGTAAGGGAAGTTGAAAGGGTAAAGAAAATGGAGATGGTGAGGGAAGTGAAGAGGGTGAGGTAGGTATGAAGGGTGAGGAAAGTGGAGAGATTGAAGGGTGAAGGCTGTTAAAAGGATGAGGGCAGTGGGGAGAGGGTGATGGAAATGGTGATGTTGAGGGAGGGAAGTGACGAAAGAGTGAGAAAGTGGGGAGGCTAACGGAATGGGAAGGTTGAGTACAATGGAGTGTGTGAGTGAAATGGAAATGGTGAGAGCAGTGGGGAGGGGGAGTGAAATGGAAATGGTGAGAGCAGTGGGGAGGGGGAGAGAAATGGAGAAGATTAGGGCAGTGAAGAGTGATATGGTGAACAAGAGGTGCAGAAAGGGAGAACGAAGAAATTCTGATTAAGAAAGAGGAAGTGGAATCAGTGATTATGGAAAAGATTATTTAAAGACAAAGAAATCAACTGGAACAGTAATAGGTAGTACTTTCAAACAAAAAAATAAAGTAAATTGAGAATAAATAATGAAATAATGTCAACAAATTTCTTAATTAGTTCACTTAAGAAAAGTAGTATACCATTTTATTATTAGAATTTAAATAAAAAGTACTTCGTTAAAAATGAAAAAAAAAAAAATATATATATATATATTAATTTTGGTGACCATTTCATTGGCCTAGTAAAAAATTCAAAGTTATTACATTTTATGTTTTACATCAACCATATTTAGTTTTTAATTTATTACTTCATTGGTAGTCACATTGTCTAAAGTGTCAATCTCGCAATATAATGTACTGCCAGTAACTGGAGGTTAAGGCATCAATCTCGACAGTGTGTGTGTAATTATTCACATGCCATTTATCACTGTGGTTTTTCAATCTCTGATTCATGTTAATGCATGTACACTTCCTATAAAACCTTACATCATCTTTACCATTTTAAATTAAACAATAAATAGCTATTGTGTAGTAATCTAAAAAAAACTTGTGGTTGATTTTTATCTTAGTCATTCGTGAGACAGTGTGTAGTCGAGTGAATCTAATATTATTTTTATGCCTGTAAATATAGTCATTAAAACACATGATGAAGATAATTAGTTTTCTAGCCAGGTCTTGTAAATGTCTTAATTTTTTATACATGTGTATTAAATAAAGATCCTAAAGCATGGCCTTAAATAAACATGATGAAATGGAAATAAGGGTTTTTATACACAAACAAAAAAAAAAAAATCATATATCATTTATATGCTATATTATGTATTACTGCTTATGATTCAGTGGGAGTGGGTTCTAAACTGCATTTTTGTTAGCAAATGTGCCACTCTAATTATAAACACTAATAGTTATTTCTGTTTTGTCGATTTTTTTCGATAAGGGTAAAGTATAGGAAATATCTACACCAAAGTAGCCAACAAGGAACAAGGGAAAGAAAACACTCATAGCTGTCCACGAAATATCAATTCATAGTTATGAAATACAAAACAATAACACCAACATCCAATAGCCTATAATAACTTTAAGTGGGTAAAGGTAAGATATAGAATGTAAGAATTTTCAAAGCATCCCTGGTGAAATCAGAGTAGTTCCAGAACCAGATGATCCAGATTCTATACAACATGTAAAAACTCTGTTGAGAGTAATTTTACTATTAGTTTTAATCAAAATTAGCAGTTGTAACAGCCCGCGTTGCGAGGGTGGTTTGGCTTTCATTGAGGGTATTTTATATAAAATGGTTTTCAACTTTCCCTTCATGCAAATGCATGTACATTTCCTCTGAAATTCTATCTTCCTCATCTAATACACATTAATATAATTAATGTATATGTATATAACTTGAACCAATAGTGAGATATGGTGAAAAAGTGTTTCAATAAAATAATAAAGACAATCAGAGAGTGGTAAAATCTTATAAAAATATTATTAATATTGTATACAGGGGGGATCAGAATCCATTTCAGGGATAATCAATAATGTTTACTTCTCGACCAAGAAGGTGACATAGTCTATGCATTTATTTGCTTTTGGTGGGCATGCACTATGTCTTGGGGTACTTTACACCGGTAATGGAATTGATGGTGTTTCATCAGATATCGACTCTGTGTCAGTTTCTTCTTGTTCTTGACCATCAAAATGTTCTTTACTGAGACAATCCTGACCTGTGGTATCTGAGTACAAAAGTAGAGTTCCCTAGCCCTGAGACAATCCTGCCCTTTGAGATTTGAGTATACAAGTAGAGTTCCCTAGCACTGAGACAATCCTGCCCTGTGAGATCTGAATACACAAGGAGAGTTCCCTAGCACTGAGACACTCCTGTCCTGTGGTATCTGAATACACAAGTAGAGTTCCCTAGCACTGAAACACTCCTGCCCTGTGAGATCTGAATACACAAGTAGAGTTCCCTAGCACTGAAACACTCCTGCCCTGTGAGATCTGAATACACAAGTAGAGTTCCCTAGCACTGAGACAATCCTGCCCCTGTGAGATCTGAATACACAAGGAGAGTTTCCTAGCACTGAGACACTCCTGCCCTGTGAGATCTGAATATACAAGGAGAGTTTCCTAGCACTGAGACAATCCTGCCCCTGTGAGATCTGAATACACAAGTAGAGTTCCCTAGCACTGAGACACTCCTGCCCTGTGAGATCTAAATACACAAGTAGAGTTTCCTAGCACTGAGACAATCCTGCCCCTGTGAGATCT
>CABEEJ010009423.1:0-18612 GCA_901482245.1 Timema douglasi
CAATAGGTTTAAAATTAAGACGAGTTTTGATGCACCAAGCGATGAGTTCTTTTGACACTTTGAGTTGAAGAACAAAACTAACACAGTAAAATATTATGCAAGTGCTGGAAGGAAATACAGACAAAATAAATGTCACAACTCAGCACCCAAGTAGTAAGACGTGGTGCTAAAAATAAACACTCTAGGATGAGTCATTAGTAGAGATGGCTCGATCCTTCCTTGTTCGGTTAGTCTGTGTTATTGGTAGCTACAGTCAAAGAAAGAAGTTTCAGGAAGTAGACATAACAAATTGACATTTGCATTGATCAATTTGGTGTCAGAAATAAAATAAAAGAGTATAGTTAGTTTAATAAACCAAACAAATTTGAAATAACGACATTATGTACTATAAAAAGATATAAAATAGAAATATCGGGGTATAAAACGAAAAGTACTTCTATAAGATTAAAAATTATGTAAATTTACAATTATAGATTAAAAACTATATTTATTTAAGATCTTGTAACTAGTTCATTGCATACACTTCATATGCATGTCTAGCTAGAATAAATTTAATCCCTATGCATTAACTACTTTAACTTAAAATAAGCACGTAAAATGGATAAAATAGCAAGTTTGACTGCTTATTACTCGATAACTAATAATTTGAGCTAATTTAATCAATATTTATAGCTTATATTTATACACTTATTAAAATAAAGCAATGAAATGCTGATGGTCGAATGACCTTATGCCAATCAATAAATTAAACTCGAAGTATTTATTTGTGTTTGTAGAAAATACGACAATTGTTTCAAGCCATTGATTTTATTTAACAGTTCTTTTACGGCCATTATTTTATGTAAAATTATTAATTATTACACTGGTGATTTGATACGGACATAGCTAGAGGCAGATTTTGATAAGAATCCCGTTATTTGATGACAGGAATTTCATGTTGCCACAACTAAATGGCAGAAATGAAAATATTACTAATGTATTTATCTACTAGACTATTTAATTAATAATGTAGAGAAAAATAATGTAGTAATTCATTAGGAAGTATTATTGAAAGCTTTTGATATATAGTTGAACTATACACATCAATAATAAAAAAAATTAAAAAAATCTAGAATGTCAGATTCTAGTTAATTTAAATCAATGTTGGTGGTTTAAAGTGGGCTTCCTATTAAAATCAGGGTTTATGTAGAGCATTACCCAAATACTCTTTTGCAAACAAATCACTAAGATTCAGTTCCAAAAACCATTCTTTACTCCCCCAAAAGAAGAAATTATTCAGTGTTGTTTATCAATTAAAATATTTTCCAAACAACTATTTTGAACAAAATCACCAGATACATTTAAATAAACTTTCAAATTAAAACAAAAATTATAAGTAAACCATCTTTAATGTTAGTGCTAGAATTTAAATCACGATTTCATCTCACGGTATTACTATTTGTATCCGAAATAAAAGTCTAAACGAAATCATTAACGGCGGCTCCTACCTGTGACGTCACAGCATTTCAAGATAGGATTTCCCATGAGAATGTAGGCTACTTTCGTTTTATTCTGTGGCTTTTAAAGATATTGCATTGAACCAAATAAAAAGTTAGTTCTTAAATAATTAAAAAAATAGTCTAACAGCACCACTAAATTATATATTTTTTATTTTGAAATAGTTTTTATATAAACGTATTATTATTATTATTATTATTATTATTATTAGCACCACGTCTTACTACCCATTCGGGCTATACGCACTTACGCTAATGTGTAAATGGTAGGGTGATTGTGAGATGAAATGAAGGACCTACAGTTTAACGTGGAATCCAGAACCACGGTGGAGGCCTGGCATTCCCCACATTCACAAGATGTCTTGTCAGAGGTGTGAAAACGTATTAATTTTGTAATTGTCTACAGCTTAGGATGTTCGGTTTATTCACGAAAATGGCATTGAGGAATCCTCCCGCCAGGATGTAGAGTAAAACAGATCGTAGGAGCATTTGTCTATCTAGGATATGAAATAAGGACAAATTCATTTTGGAAGTGAGTTGATGTTTTCCAGTTGAAAATAGTATCATAGGTATGTGTACTCGGGAAGGGGGAGTGCTATCAGCAAGTAACAAGAAACCTTGGTCCGACCCCTTAGCTCAGATTCTAGCGTGGCTGTCTGCTGCGTCAAGGGTTCCAAGCTCGATTCCTAGCACGTCTGAAAAATGTATCATTAGTGAAATATGGGTTAACCCTTTCACAGTGATGAATTAACGGGTGGTGGTTGAGTGCTGTGTCTGTTCTAGATTTGATAGTTTATAATTTGTGTGCTGATGTGGTCAGTCGGTTCATAAAGTGCACGTTAAATACCACAAATAAATAAAAACAAAGTAACAAGAAACCTGTCAGGTCTAACTGAAAAATGTTTCGTCTGCTGCTTCATGGCGAGACATATTGTATATTATACACTGATAGTCAAATATAAATAATTGTAAGAACCACTTTATTGTTTCGGGCTTACATAAATAATTTCCAAGTAAAAAGTTTTAATCAATACAATACTTTATCTATATCATGATTAAGCAAATATGAAGGACTGCCATTTTCTATAATACGTAGTTTGCTAGCTTTCCCCTAGTCTTGGCAAATTCAGTTTTAAGGATTACTAAATATGTGAGTTGACATTTGTTCGTGGTGTTTATTTCAACCTGAAAGATGTTTATATCTTTAATACCGCGCTGAGTCCAAACTTCATCACCGCCAAAAGCTTAGTAATTGTAATTAAACTGTGATTCACTACTCTTACTAGAAGACTGGTCCATATTAAGGAGGAAGAGTCATGAACGCAAGAAAAGGTCAATATTCTTGCAGTTTTTAGATAAAAAAAAGTTTTTGCTTCACTAAATCAAATATTACTCCAGTACAAATACAAGCCTGTAGTTTATTTTCCTCACTTGGTGATATCAACAGTTGTTTAAAATCTGTCGAAGATGTCCTGGAATTTAATAACAACTTTTTATCTTCATTTAAAAAGTTTCTCATTTAATGCCGCTATGCTCATGACAGATATTCAACAATTGTGAGGAAAATAAACTTCAGCCTTGTGTTTTTACTGGAGTAATATTTGATTTAGTTTAGCAAAAACTTTTTTTACCTAAAAACTGCAAGAATATTGACCTTTTCTCGCGTTCTCTAACCTCTCACTTTAAAATATCTTGATTAATTGAAAAAATCTGTGTGTTTATGTGTGTAAATTAGGGATGGAAAAGGTTTAATTTAGAGTTGAAGTACCAGAATTTGCGTAGAGGAATAAAGTAAAACCATGAATGAAACTGGAGTTCACACTTCAGAGATTCAAACCTCGATCTTTCCGTCTTCGTCGATCCAGTCCACTAGGAAAGTGACCCCTTAACCGCTTAGACTATGCGACGACTGACGTGAGTAATATTATTAATCCATTTTAATCTAATTTTAGTGACTGAATGTATAGATAAACATAATTAGTGAAACAGAATCACACATAAATAAATAATCGGCACAAGATAAATCTAAACACACAGAAGAATAAACTATGGTAGCACAAACTAAACATGCCACAAATAAAAGTCTAGATGACAATAGACTACATAAGCGTCCAAACAAATGTCCCCGAGAGAACATTTCCCAACCCTCTTATTGCGTTGTTCATCTGTCTAGAGCTAGATCCGTTGCTTGTCTCTCAGATGGCCTTGACACTAGGAACAGCATGAACTACACATCTCCACTCTACCAGCCCTTGCTAGAGGTGACGGAACAGAGATAGTACACAAAAGCCAAGAAAAAAAGGCCCAAGACCTCTCCAAAAAAAAGTCTCAAACCCAAAGGAAAAAAGACCTAAAAACCTAGCGAAATGTCCCCAAAAGCTATTTAAGATTGCCTTAAAAGTTAAGAGAAAAGGCCCAAAAATCTAAGGTAAAAATCAGTAATAGTCAAGTAATAAGGTCCCAAATTCCTAAGGAAAAGGCCCAAAAAGCTAAGTAAATAGGCCCTAAAAGCTAAGGATAAAGGCCTCAAAAACAAAGCGAAACATCCCAAAAGTCAAAGAATCGGGCCCCAAAAAACGAGGAAAAAGTCCCTGAAAGCTAAGAGAAAATGTCCTAAAAGCAAAGCAAAAGGTCCCACAAGTTAAAGAACTGGGCCCCAAAAAACAAGAGACATTAGAAACATTAGAAGCCTAGGAAAAAGGCTGCAACTTTTGACTTCAAGGCATGTGACAAACTATCGGCATTGGTGGACTAGGCGTCAAGATGAATAGTCTTGCAAACTGATGTAGGGAGGTCAGGGTTTTAATCCTGGCCTACTAGAAGTGTTTGCTCCTAGGTGGTTTTCCACGTCCGCCTCTTTAAACTCTATCTTATTCATCCTCACACAATTAGTGTAGTTAATAACGACAAGGGAAATATAAACGCTCTCAATCTTTCTAAACAGACTGTACAGAGACGGATGTAGAACGTTGGGAAGCTCCAAGAAAGCTTTCGGAAACTCTCCCTTACTGCTTCAGGGCAGGAAGGGAGCAGTTGGGGGGATGGGGGCGGAAATTCAAAGTGAAAGCGTGTTTGAAGAACGAACAGTGAAAATGATATCATTGCGACGAATCTACGGGAGACACTAGCGCGCCATTAGGAGACAGACGGTCTTCTTTCTCTTTCCTGAACATTAAAATGTCCTCTTCTTTCATGTTTTGGCCGGACAGTCCCTTTCCTGAACATTAAAATAGTGTCCTTCTTCAAGTTAGTCAGATAATATTCTTTCTATAATATAACTTATACTTATATCAGTTCACTGCCTCCGTTTATATAACTTATATCAGTTCACTGCCTTTGTTTATATAACTTATATCAGTTCACTGCCTCTGTTTATATAACTTATATCAGTTCACTGCCTCCGTTTATATAACTTATATCAGTTCACTGCCTCTGTTTATATAACTTATATCAGTTCACTGCCTCTGTTTATATAACTTATATCAGTTCACTGCCTCTGTTTATATAACTTATATCAGTTCACTGCCTCTGTTTATATAACTTATATCAGTTCACTGCCTCTGTTTATATAACTTATATTAGTTCACTGCCTCTGTTTATATAACTTATATTAGTTCACTGCCTCTGTTTATATAACTTATATTAGTTCATTGCCTCTGTTTATATAACTTATATCAGTTCACTGCCTCTGTTTATATAAATTATATTAGTTCACTGCCTCTGTTTATATAACTTATATTAGTTCACTGCCTCTGTTTATATAACTTATATCAGCTCACTGCCTCTGTTTATATAACTTATATTAGTTCACTGCCTCTGTTTGTGTAACTTATATTAGTTCACTGCCTCTGTTTATGTAACTCATATCAGTTCACTGCCTCTGTTTATATAACTTAAATTAGTTCACTGCCTCTGTTTATATAACTTATATTAGTTCACTAACTCTGTTTATATAACTTATATCAGTTCACTGCCTCTGTTTATATAACTTATATTAGTTCACTGCCTCTGTTTATATAACTTATATCAGTTCACTGCCTCTGTTTATATAACTTATATTAGTTCACTGCCTCTGTTTATATAACTTATATTAGTTCACTGCCTCTGTTTATATAACTTATATTAGTTCACTGCCTCTGTTTATATAACTTATATTAGTTCACTGCCTCTGTTTATATAACTTATATTAGTTCACTGCCTCTGTTTATATAACTTATATTAGTTCACTGCCTCTGTTTATATAACTTATATTAGTTCACTGCCTCTGTTTATATAACTTATATTAGTTCACTGCCTCTGTTTATATAACTTATATTAGTTCACTGCCTCTGTTTATATAACTTATATTAGTTCACTGCCTCTGTTTATATAACTTATATTAGTTCACTGCCTCTGTTTATATAACTTATATTAGTTCACTGCCTCTGTTTATATAACTTATATTAGTTCACTGCCTCTGTTTATATAACTTATATTAGTTCACTGCCTCTGTTTATATAACTTATATTAGTTCACTGCCTCTGTTTATATAACTTATATTAGTTCACTGCCTCTGTTTATATAACTTATATTAGTTCACTGCCTCTGTTTATGTAACTTATATTAGTTCACTGCCTCTGTTTATGTAACTTATATTAGTTCACTGCCTCTGTTTATGTAACTTATATCAGTTCACTCCTCTGTTTATCTAACTTTTATCAGTTCACTGCCTCTGTTTATATAACTTATATTAGTTCACTGTCTCTGTATAAATTATATCAATTCACTGTCCCTGTTTATTTACCTTATACAATATAATGTTTAATTCTTACAAAATGATCTTTCAAGTCGGGTTCATAATTAGAAAGTAAATCTACCAATTCCATGAAGTGTTCTTTGTGTGTTAATGACATGTCCTCTTCGTGACCACGAAAAGTAAGATTCTTGTGAGCTAGTAGCAAGGCTACATCTAAGGGTTTATTTAATACATCTCTCCATTTCTTTCTAGCCTTGCCCATCGCTAGCTTGTACTAGTATGTCAACTCTCCCGATACCCCGGTCTTGGCTGTCCCCTCCCCCCTTCGCCACTCCTCCTTAGTACGCCACTGTGTTAAATAACAATCACAAAACTGAATTGAACACAATCAAACAAATTGCTACAAATAATGAATACTCCCACTCTATAATGTACACAACTCTTCAAAAACAGAACACCAAACTAGTTAATAAATTCTCTACCCCCCTCTCTAAGGAAACAGGGGAGGAAAGGTGGGGAATTTGTTGAGGATCAGGGGGAACAGAAAGTGGTCAGTATTTTAAATTATTTTAAGAAAGCTCTTGAGGCCTAAGGACATTGCCCGTCTACCTGAGATAAAAACATCTATATGTGCATGTTGTGTAAAGTAAGTGAGCCCTCGCAAGCAATGCGAGTCTGAAACCTTATGCCATGTGACCCCTAATTCGTTTGCTCCCAAACAAAACTGAACATAGAATACGGAAATCTATATTCGGCCTACTCACATAGGGTAATCCTTGTTGGTGTTCGTGCACGATACATTGAGAGACCATCTTAAGCTTCGTTCCTCACTACTGCAAGAAGATCAAGGACCAATAAACCCACTTCGGTGGCCGCGAGGTCTAGCGCGCTAGTCTCGCAGTAGACTAGACTGACAATGACAGGGAGTCTTGGTCGGGTGTACTGAGGTTTGTTTTCACTCTCCCTACACGCAAATGTGGGTACACTTCCTATTAATATAACCTTCCTATATACCTAAAACCACTACCCTAATCAGTACATAAGCGTATAACCCGAACGGGCAGTCAAACAAGAAACAGGAAATTAATAAATCTTGGCAAATATAAAGTATTTAGCCCCTCTTGAGATGTGCATTTAGACACTGCAGTTTGTTGACCTTTGGACATATTGAGGACCTAATGGCTTACCTCGCATGAACCCCAGCAAACCTTACTTACTCCTAGAAAGTTCATTGCTGCACTTACCAAAGTACTCCTCCTATCCCTGTCGTGAGCTAGTTCTATCCAGTCCACCTCATTACACCATGCCCTTATCTTGAGCTAGTTCTATCCAGTCCACCTCATTACACCGTATCCCTGTCGTGAGCTAGTTCTATCCAGTCCACCTCATTACACCATGCCCTTATCTTGAGTTAGTTCTATCCAGTCCACTTCTTTACATTATATCCCTATCTTGAGCTAGTTCTATCCAGTCCACTTCATTACATTCTATCCCTATCTTGAGCTAGTTCTATCCAGTCCACCTCATTACACCATGCCCTTATCTTGAGCTAGTTCTATCCAGTCCACCTCATTACAACGTATACCTATCTTGAGCTAGTTATATCCAGTCCACCTCATTACAACGTATCCCTATCTTGAGTTAGTTATATCCAGTCCACCTCATTACACCATTTCCCTATCTTGAGCTAGTTCTATCCAGTCCACCTCATTACACCCTATCCCTATCTTGAGCTAGTTCTATCCAGTCCACCTCATTAACAACGTATCCCTATCTTGAGCTAGTTATATACAGTCCACCTCATTACAACGTATACCTATCTTGAGCTAGTTCTATCCAGTCCACCTCATTACACTATATATCTTTCCTTGCCTAAATACATGAAAATTGACATTGATACTAAAGTAAAAACTGAGGTTTTGAAACTAATTATTGTAGTTATTTCTACATATATTCCATGCCTGATGACTTAAATATTGCTATTGCGAGGGTTTGACACTAAGAAGTTATTAAGAGCTGTCATGACAGCAGGCCAAACTCAGCTCCCGGCTCGCGAGGTATTATGGGAGTCAAATGGAAAATAAAACACCTACGATGTGCCAGAAATATGTGCAGTGCATTCGTACTTGAATGATTACTGGACATTTCCCGCGGTGACGATGGGGGACAAGAGCGACAAAGTTTACTGTTGATAACTACAGTATGTCCCTGTCACGACAGAATGAAGATTTGTGGACAGTGCTTATCTGTGAAGCCATTCCAAAATGGTCAAAAATGGCCTTTTTATTGCAGTTTTTATCATAATATAATTTAATATTTCAACAATGTTCGGTGTTAGGAACTTCTATCAACTCTTTATCTCCATTATCGTTTAATCAGAAATGATCCCCGTGAAATAGTGTTGGTGTAACTTTAATATTTTTAGCCAACTGTATCACGGAGTTATGGACATGCGATGCACGCTCTCGGTAATAATTATTTTACGCAAAGAACGTTTACAGTGTGAGTGGGTTAAACAATACAGATAAATAATAAAGTAAAATGCTAGTACAGTATTTGTATTTACATAAGAAATCTATCTATAATCATGGGAGGGTTTGTGGTTTTTCCTGTTTGGCTACTACAGCATTGTCTTTCTAGAATAAACTGTAAATTACTTTTAGTTTTAACTCTAAATACATCGTTTTGTGTACTGTGCACATCCAAATTTAATCCAAGTTTTAAAATTAGGGGAAAAGAATTAATACATGTACAATTGAGAGGGGCATTATAACTTGTTCATGTCGCATAAACCAAAATGAGTGATTAATTATATAACTGCCAAAGCAGTGTTTCTCAAAGTTTTCCCAATAACAGATCATTTTATGCGCGTTGAATGCACACGCGGACCACCCATCCTAATATACTACCAACCTGTCACTTGTCGAAGCAAAAATTATCTAAAGAAAGCGTTTATCAAGCAGTAAATACAGCATATTTATATAACTTTGTTTCATATACACATTTTACAGTCCAATTGTCATAGAAAGAGCCTTATTTAACAGCTAGACGCGATACCAACTCTACTGTCTCGTTAAGTCATATGATCTGTCATGATAACTTATATATTATTAATAAACTAGCAATCCCACGCGTCGTTGCCCGTGACACTGTGGTATTGTGTTAGAAATAGCCTAATTAAAAACCCTGCTTTTAGGTGCATTCGGTCTCCCTTGCATCCATTCATTTTACAAATTTCAGATCTCTACGTGCCGTAGATTTGGCTATCATCGCACACAAACAAACAAACACACACGCACACGTCCTTTTCTACACTAATATTATAAAGAGGAAAGATTTAATTTTGTTTGTTTGTTTTTTGTTTGTAATGAAGAATAAATTAAATTTTTAAAATAAAATATAGCCTATGTTACTCGCTGATAATATATTGGTGAAAGAGTTTTTTTAAATAGTTTTTGAGTTTATCCATTACAAACAAAAAAAACCAAAAATCAAATCTTTCCTCTTTGTAATATTAGTATAGATAACACTAATGTAGTAGGTAAAGTTTTTATGGATGTAGGTTCTTTCTATGAAAATATGACTGTACTTGTGTAACGCAGTCAAGTTGACTTAGTGGAGATGACCTGTCAACATTGAACTCTTTCTATGAAAACATGACTGTACTTGTGTAACGTAGTCAAGTTGACTTAGGGGAGATGACCTGACAACATTGAACTCTTTCTATGAAAATATGACTGTACTTGTGTAACGCAGTCAAGTTGACTTAGTGGAGATGACCTGTCAACATTGAACTCTTTCTAAGAAAATATGACTGTACTTGTGTAACGCAGTCAAGTTGACTTAGTGGAGATGACCTGTCAACATTGAACTCTTTTGATTTATTTCACATTTTACTTTCTAATGAAGAGGAACACATTGTAACTGTGAAAAATTACGACCTTGAGATTATGATAAATCATTACATCTTATGTCGGATCTATTTTGTTTGAATTTTGATTGAAACCGTCAAATAAGCAATAGTTTAACTTTGAGTAATTTAAAAAAAAAGTCGTATACAAATGTTGTTTAAAATGGCTATCTGGGTAACCTGTTTTGATGGCCGCGTAGTCTAAGGCTAACTACGCCACCAAGGCGGGTAATTGCCCAAATAATGTAGAAGTTGAAAACAAATGCATATTGAAATATTACTATTATTATCATCATCATCATTATTATTAGGTGTTCTGTCTCACGACAAGTCCATTCCTATGTTCAGTGAACATATACTGTCAATGCACCCTGTCCTCTGCTTCCTCCTTCCTAAGCTACTCTTTCCCTCAACCTTTCCTTCTATGATGTCGTGCAGAAAACAGTTCCTCCTAATTGTGTGTCCGATCGAGTAAAATATCCTCATAAAATAAATAATACAAACAAATAGGAACAAATACACAAGCATTTCAGCACTAAGAGAACATCTCAACTATATCGGAACTTTCCTTTCCTGGCCTTCAAAGCTGCGACTTGTGAATCACTTCAATGGAATCAATGCCTTCGTCAACTCACTTTAAATTGATAGCATCGTAAGCTCGGAAGGCCTTTACCGTCTCATGGTAGACTGTGAATTGATAACATCGTAAGCTCGGAAGGCCTTTACCGTCTCATGGTAGACTGTGAATTGATAACATCGTAAGCTCGGAAGGCCTTTACCGTCTCATGGTAGACTGTGAATTGATAACATCGTAAGCTCGGAAGGCCTTTACCGTCTCATGGTAGACTGTGAATTGTTCTTTTATAAGCTTCAGCTTTGAAAAGCTTCTTTCCCATGAGGCCCCAGACACACACATCGTCAGACATAATGTTAGGCTTGGTAAAAGGATTTTACAGACAGTCGTTTTGGTGTCACCCTGTGTGGTCCCTGCACCCACCTAGTGGGTCAACCCCTGAATCAACTGGGTTGTTTTTATGAGGGCATTTTGGACAAAGTGCACCCCCATTCATGAGAGACTAAATTATGAAAGTCAGTGATAAATCACACGTTAAGCCCCTACTCCCAATACACACGGTTAAGATTTGAAAATTAACACTTCCTGTATATTGCGAACCTAACAATGGAGACTATGTGGTCACTGGTTCGAGTACTTGCTTTATTGAGAAAGTCTATGCTTCAGTATGAATGGTGCGCTTTAAAACAAAGCTTTGTTTGATATCGGTATAAACAAAGACCATGGGCCTTTCTTAATTAAGTTTGATTCTTTGTAGAGAGCGATGTTGATAATAATTGGATTTTAAAGTCATTACAGTTATTATGAGCCCCCAAATTAAATATAAACGAACGAACGAACTATATATTTAACTATTTCATAGAAGAAACATCTAGATATTGTTTGTTTATGCTCTGACACCATTCCTCTATTCTAAACATTCTATCTTGGGCTGTGTGCACTGGTGCACTGTGTCATCAGACACCCTGCGAAGCCGCTCAACACACAAGCCTGCAAACTAGTATTTGGGTGGAGACCAAGGGAGAAACAGCCGGGGTGGGTTTACGATGGCTATAACTCCAGCAGCAACGGCCACACGCACACAACACTAAAATATCATATTCAGGCGTTATTATTTGGGGAATTATGAAATAGTCTGTTAAAAAAAAACTGTTGAAAGCTGTCATTTTATGAGAGAGAGGAAGGTTAGAACTATCAGCTATTATAGCTGTGTGTTTGTTGGTTTTCTGAAAAATGTGTAGACAATTAATTTACTGTGAATATTTTTGAAGATATTGAGATCCAAATAGTTGATTGTCTTTTTGGTGTGATATTCGGTGGTGAAGTTTAAGTTTGTAATGTACTGAATCTCCTCACGTTGTAACGCCATTTGTAATGTCCAGTTGTTTAGCCTTACGTTGGAACGCCAATTGTAACGTACAAACTCCTATCTGCTAATGCCCCACTTTGAGACGCCATTTGTAATGTACTATGTAACACTGTCGTTAATTGTTACCTTGTTGAGATGCCATTTGTAACATCACTAACCCCTCGTTGGGATGCCAATTGTAGTATCTCTACTATTGATCTTAACTGCTGCCCCGTTGTGCGCCATTTGTAACATCTCACGTTGTTACTATTAATTGTACTCCACCTTATTTAAAGCTGTATGCGTGGATACTAGTTTGTAGATACTAAACCTCCGTATATTTCAGAGTACAGTTAAGTTTATTTTACATTAATTTAAAGTTACAGTTTGTCAAACGTATAAACACTGTACATGATAGACATTAAATGGACAGTGTGCCCATCTATTCAAACATTATGATATGACCCTACTAAACACGCCTACTTCACTGTACGTCAAGCGGGGAAGCCGTTAGAAGAAGAATGAATGTACTTCTACCAGACTAGCGTCTTCTTGAGCTGAGGAGTGTGGACCCCGTAGTTCATACTCTCGAAACCAGACACCTCTTTGCTTTATTTCCATCGACCAATGGGGTTATTTTCTATGAGCGCGCAAATTAAAAAACAGATGCGGCCTCACCCTGCACCTGCTATTAAATTACTGCGTAATACAACCCGGAAACCAAACCATCCTTCTGACACGTGCAGCTAAACGAAAGAAAAAAAGAAACATGGCTGTAGTCTAGAAAAGATGAGTTTACTTTATATTAACTGAAAAGAAGAAATATTAATATATTTACTTTAAAATATGATCTCAAATATTAATAAAGGCAGGAAAAATCGATATTATTACAAGTTAGGATGAATATTGTAGATAATGCTGTTGATGGAGGCATTCACTATATTGTTTTCAAAAAATATTAAAATATCGTCAAAGTATCTGCAATAAAACTTAATGTTGATAGCTTTGTTAAGGCTATTGAAGAAGAAAGGATCATATTTTAGTGAAAATATTTAATAAACTAAACAAGAAATGGATAGGACCATAATCCCATTTCAAAGCAATCGTTTTGAAGGTATAATTTGTTGATGAATTGGAAATAATTTTGATCAGTGATGGTATGAAGTACTTCGGAAACTTGATGAACATAATCGTTTGAAAAATCGTTGAAATTGAGTCGGTCTTTGGCAATGTTAATCGTTTATTGAACAGGCATATTAGTACAAAAATTAGATAGGTCCAAAGAGATGAGTTCAGAATTTATTTTAGTGAAATTGATTTTAATTAGTTATTGAACCATGTTGTTTAGATAATTAAATTTGTTTTCTCACTCCTAGACCCGAAAAAACTTATTATAAAAGGAAATGCCACACGTCAGTTTTGTACCACACTATCAATACTTACTTTCTGGTGGCCATCATGGACGAAATATTAAGTACTCAATTTACTCAAGTTATACAGAGTGGCATCAGGTGGATCTGAAATATACTTAATATAAGTTATTAAAAACAAAACACTTAAAATATTATGTTATTCATATCTTTAAAAGAATAAATGGTACGGAACTGCGCACGGATCTTCTCGCTCTTTTGTTTGAAAATGGAGATAGTTTCTCAAAACTCGTAATATATGTGAAAAGAAATAATATACACTAGCAAATCTAGTCATAAACTGCACTATACTTATGTAAAACTTTTTTTTAGTCACGGTTTTAAATTTTATAATTTGGTTTTTAAAGAATTAATGTCCTCATTTGTATGTTTGGATCGATAAAAAATATCAATGTTGGATCCACAAGGGTCAACACTTCGTATTAAAATTTCAACTTCCGGTAAAAAAATTTACATTTTATTAAGTGTTGCAAATCTTCATGCCATTGCATTGCTATTAAGTTCCTCATTTATAAATGTTTACCAATATTATTATTATCATTATTAGTACCGCGTCTTACTACCCGTTCGGGTTATACGCACTTACGCTAATGTGTAATGGTAGGGGGTTTGGAGATGAAATGAAGGACCTACAGTTTAACGTGGAATCCGAACCACGGTGGAGGCCTGGCATTCCCCACATTCACAAGATGTCTTATCAGAGGTGAAGGAAGGGTTTGGAAATCAGATAAATCTTTGCCGGGACCGAGGATCGAACCCCGGCCGCCAGCATATAAGTCTGACACCTTACCCCTAGACCACCAGGTCACCGACAGTTTACCAATAAAAACTGTAATTATTGACTATTGAATCTAAAATGGATATAGATCATTGTTGTACAAACATTTCTCCTAAGGGGTTTAAGGAAAAACAACATAAATATTTAGAGACTTACTAATAAATAATTAATATGGTATTGGAGAATTATTGCTGCTTTAAAAATTAAATAGTATCTCTTTACAATTAAAGCTCACAAAATTGTATTAATATATTTGGCAATATCTCAGAAACTGTTGGATTTATAAAAATAGATTTCATATAAATGTTTTTTATTTTTAATAGTACTACAATTTTTCAATGATAAGTTATTTAGTATCTCAAATAGTTGCGGAGATACGGAAGTTTCTGCTTCATGTAAAGTACCCTCAAATTAATTTTCATGGTAAAATTAAAATAGACAGTTTATTTATAATCTTAATCAATACCTAGACACGAATTTTAATCAAAATAGTTAGAATCGATTTTGAGAAAATCGATTTTTTCTCTTTTCGCCTTTTCTTAAACTAATCTTAATTTTAAGTTTAAACAGACACACAGCCATACGTCATTGCAAAGACCGCTTTTTAGGGGTTGGGGGGTCTTGAAACGTCGAGAGCCATCAATATTTCAGGTTAAATTTTCTTTTGCGGTCGCAATACTTTTACCTTTTTGTGTTCGAAAAGTTAAAAAAACAACAACATATATTTACGTATAGCTTGAAAGCTATTGGTTTTATAAAAATATGATTCTTATAAAATATTGGTATTATAAAGACACCTAAATTTTTGTAATGGTAAGTAATTTCATATCTCAAATAGTTTAGGAAATATTAAAAAAAAATCATTTACGCATCAGACCGGAGCCCTTAAAGTAATTTTTCCGAAATAATGAGATAAGAAATTTTGTTTGAAATATTTATAAATGTTTAAAAATGAAATTTAATCAAAATTGTTAAAGCCTATTTTGAGAAAATCGATTATTTCTCCTTTTGCCCTTCAGGACACTACCCTCAACTAGAGGGTTAGATATCCAATTCCAAAAAACCCTCGGGGCAACCCTATGAAAACCCTAGATACCAAGTTTTAGCCCAATCGGTAAAATAGTTTAGGCTCTAGTCGGAGGTACAGACAGACTAACGGAAAGTCAAAAACAACTTTTTTGGATTCGGGGGGGAGGGGGAGGGGGGGTTCATGAAACGTCAAGATTCATAAAAACCTTGAGTTCGATTTTTTGGCAATCACTATACTTTATCTACCTGTAAGATAATGATAAAGTAAAAAGGTTATCCGAATATTAGACTATTGGCACTCCAACTGTAATATCCCAATAATAGACTATTGGCACTCCAACTGTAATATCCCAATATTAGACTATTGGCGCTCCGACTATAATATCCCAATTATGACTATTGGCGCTCTAACTATAATATCCCAATATTAGACTATTGGCACTCCAACTGTAATATCCAATATTAGATTATTGGCACTCCAACTGTAATATCGCAATATTAGACTATTGGCACTCCAACTGTAATATCCCAATATTAGACTATTGGCGCTCCGCCTATAATATCCCAATATTAGACTATTGGCACTCCGACTGTAATATCCAATATTAGACTATTGGCGCTCCGACTATAATATCCCAATATTAGACTATTGGCACTCCGACTGTAATATCTAATATTAGACTATTGGCGCTCCGACTGTAATATCCCAATATTAGACTATTGGCACTCCGACTATAATATCCCAATAATAGACTATTGGCACTCCGACTGTAATATCCAATATTAGACTATTGGCACTCCGACTATAATATCCCAATAATAGACTATTGGCGTTCCGACTGTAATATCCCAATATTAGACTATTGGCACTCTGACTATAAAATCCCAATAGCGTTAATAAATTCGTCTATTAATTTAAGGTGCGAAGGAAGCGTAAATATTTTTACATTTTTTATAGAATAGAAATTGTTTGGAAAAAATAAATAAAATATTTCTCCAGTAGCAACATAGAGTTTAGTTTTGTGCAGTTGCTAATATCAACAGATCTTGAATATCTGTCAAGGATGTCCTGGAATATTGTCAAAACATTTTAAATAAAAATAAAGGTTTTGACAAAATTCCAGGACACCCTTGACTATTATTCAAGATCTGTTGATATTAGCAACTGCACAAAACTAAACTCTATGTTGCTACTGGAGAAATATTTTATTTATTTTGGTCAAAAAAATGTAATGCTATAAAAACTGTAGAAATACTGGCGGTCCCGTCTGCCACACCTTAAATGATGCGTGATAAAGCGAAACATGCATTTAGCTACAAAAGTGCTCCCCAAATGGAGAACCTTAAGGTCATTAACTAGTATAATTATTTTAGGATCACTGGGGACGTTAGACTGCTTACTTTAAATAACTTTTACTGTACATTACTTAGAGTAGCTTTAGCACAATTAAAGTTCGTTGTACATTTACTGAGCTTACTCTTTTCACTGTATATATATTTACGTGACGCTGTAAGCAATGAAGTCCACAGTCCACACTGGTACTCGTGTGTGCTAGAAGGAAATATTACGTCAGAGCGAGCTTGCCGCTAAGTAAATTGCTTGTTAATCGAGAACTTACTTTTATTAGCTATACAGACATGTAGTTAATATTTATATAGTGATCCTTTAATAGTTCTACTTCCTCAACCGCACCAGAGAGCCCGGGAATAAAGGCGTCAGTCTCACATTGTCTGGTTAGTCATTGATAGTATGGCTGGGTTTCGATTCCCGTTAGATGTATCGATAGTGTATTTACCTAATGGTTTCACACACCCCGACCCGTAAATGTGAATACACTTCTTCTAAATCGTACCATACTCCTCACTTTTCCAACAGCGTGGATGTGTGAAGGTCAAACTACCTTGAGTATCCCGACCATGATTCAAACCCCAACCCCTTTGACCCAATAAACCAGAATAGTTAAGCCTGCCACTATTATCGCTGTTATAAAGCTAAACGAGTTGTTTACGCCCTTCCAGTTCATTCTTCATATCTCGGTGAGGTAAACAAAGGTAAACTGTGTGTTCCTAAATCCCCCCACCAACAGACCCAAACAAACAAGCCACGTATTATGTTATCTTTCGCTTTGGCGGTTGTGTGGGAGGGGGGACAGTCTCGGTAAGGGAGCTCCCCACAACTTGTAATCAGCAGAGGGATCCGAATTCATAGCATTCCTTGCAGCTAGGAACAAAGCCGAGGAATTCCTACTTACACACCACGTTGACCAATATTTTACATGTATTACCTTCTCAACTCTTTGATTGGATAATGTACAACAATTTACATTTAAATGGGGGAGACCAAATACTACTAAACACAAATATACGTAGAAACAATTTAATGATTATTTATTTAACAGAATAATATAAAACACATTAGCTGATAGGAGGGTAGCAATAGACTAATTAAAAAGTATTATAGATTAACCTAAAGCCTTAAAATACACATCAAGACTTGAGAAGCACGATCTGATACAATAATACTATGAAACATCTTCACAAAAACGAGTTTAAAGAAAAAAAAAATAGTATATTCCTTTTCTCGGCAAGTAATTATATAATACTTCAATGGTCTAAATAAACAAAATGTTACCCTTAAGTTGTTAAGTACCGTAAATATATTTAACACTTTACTTTATGACCTTAATGGAGATATCTTAAAAATAAATTAATATAACCAACTTCAGTAAACAATTGTTAACATTTTAATAATCCAAATAATTCTTTCATAAGGAAAATTTGACAGGAAAAACAAAAAGTATACTCGAGTAATCATTATACATTGACTAACTTTCAATTTAACAATTAAATATTCTAACAAATAATTACTACCAAAAAGACCAAGAAAGATGACAATTCATAAATAATCAGGAAAGAGCGAAATCAAAATTTTAAAATAATTTTAAAGTTCAAATGTTTAAGAAAATTGCCAAATGGGCCACAAACGGGAATTTATTTAGTCATCTCTCAAAGATTATGGCAAGGAATTAAATCACAATGTTTTCACATCGTGAGGTAGTTGATAAGTCGTCTGTTACTATGCGATGTTAAGCCAAGAAGTCACGATTGCACAGTCGCAGTTGCATGATGGCATGCTTTAATGCTCTCTTAAGGAGAGCACGAGAGCAAGTTATAACACGTACCGATCAATTGGTCACACCATGTTATTGTTGGAAATTAAATACAGGGTGTCACATTTAACTAAGATTCTGGAACAAGAAAAAAAAAGATTGATTTTAGTCGCGAGACAAATAAAGATTTAACCCGAATAGG
>CABEEJ010009424.1:0-10458 GCA_901482245.1 Timema douglasi
TGTGGAGCCTCGTAGAGCAGCCAAATGGAGGCAGAGTTGGTGAGTCAATGCAATCATTTCCCTTCCATGTTGTGACTCGGTCACAATTTTAACATAGGGTTGCCAGATTTTTGCTAGGGCAAACAGGGACAAAAAAAAAGCCTTTTACACATGACAAAAAATAAAACAACAGCATTAATAATTTAATAAAAAAAGACAAGAGAAAGTTAAAAGTTAACTCATATTTGCGATAAGATATTGCCTTTTCATATTGCATTATATTTTCGGCATATTTAGACTTTAACACTGTAAATTAAATTTAATGTATAAATACATTTCAGAACCACAAGACATATTCTTGCATTTAACCTTACACTCTCACAATGACGCGATGACGTACAGATTCAAAGATAATGTGATCACTAAACTGACAGAAAAGACGCGACTTTCCCTAATGTTGTTATACTTATGCATACCACCCCTACAAAATAATGTTAATACGCCTCTTACATCACCGATTACGGAGTAAAGCATAACCAAACAAAACATATTAATAACCGGGATAATCGCGTGTCCCAAAGTGGTCTTTCGGGACACTGGGATTATCATATCAAAGACTGGACAATTCCAGGTGACGTCTAGCAACCTTATTTAACAGTAATTGTGTACCACTGCCCTTACTCTTCCACGAAGCATAAGGCTGATGTACAACAACAACAAATTAAAATAATAAATGTAGTAATTTTGCAGAGGGCTGTGAGAAATACAAAAGAAAAGTAAACAAGGTCAGTTTACTTATTTTCTCCTTGAACTCATACTCCAAATATTTTTATCTCTTTAACATCAAAAAGGATGACCAGAGCAGGAAAACTGGATTAAAAAGAAATATGTCAAGGATAACAATATGTAGTTTTATTTATATTGAAAAATAAACTTGAACAGAGTATATAAAAAAGAAGGTGATTTAGTTGTACAATTGGAATAGTTTACTATTTTGTGAAGCTATTATTTTACGACATAACGTAGAAAACAAAAGAACAATGGACTCTATAGGCCCGCAAGGCCAATGAGTTAGATGACGGAAAATATTACCATACAAAACCTGGCTATACAAAACAAACTTACTCTTTCCGAGTGCTAACACAAAACTTTTGCCATATGGGCCAAAAGGTTAAAAAGGATCAATAATACAATTACTTGTTACTTTATGTTGACAACAAGAAAAACTTCCATTTGCCAGATGGGTATTTTAGATAAACATTCGTCTGTTAAATGCGACTTCAGGTAAGATTAAAATATTCCAAGACTAGAATCGGTCACGACCTCCACAATGACGTTAAAAAAATTAAGTCCAAAATATAAGATATATTTACAACAAAAGTTCAAACTTCAATATTTTCACTAAGCCATAATGATCTGAAAAATTTACAATTTAAGTAAGACAAAAAGATTTTAAGTTCCGTATTCTTGGAATATTTACTAAGTCTTAAAAGATTAGACATATTTACAATATAAACATTACGCACAGATTCTAAACTTGATATTTTCAGAATATTTCCTAAGACCAAAATGATTTGACATATTTATACATTAAATATTACGCAAATATTTTAAACTTTATATTTTCAGAATATTTCCTAAGACCAAAACGATTTGACATATTTATACATTAAATATTACGCAAAGATTTTAAACTTGATATTTTCAGAATATTTCCTAAGACCTAAACGATTTGACATATTTATACATTAAATATTACGCAAAGATTTTAAACTTGATATTTTCAGAATATTTCCTAAGACCAAAATGATTAGACATATTTATACATTAAATATTACGCAAAGATTTTAAACTCGAAATTCTCAGAATATTTCCTAAGACTTAAATAATCTGCCATCTTTATACGCCGGATACGACGCCACTAGAGTTTTCAAATTACAATTGCCGAAAAAGGGGTTTCCGTACCTTGAGACCCAAGGTGTGTCCTAGGGGACGGCCCTGCCGAGAAGTCGCCACCATGATCGACACGAGTATTTATACAATTATATCAACTCAGAGAGGGGAATAAGGGGTGAATACAAGACATAGGTAAACAAGACACAGTGACGGGAGGGAGGGGTTAAAAAAGTACATGCGTGGAGCAAAATGAACATTCTCGATGAATTACACTCGTCTTGCGCAGGCGCGCCACCCACCCTACCACACCCCGCCATGAGGGATAGACCATTTTACTGGCTCAATGTTTATTCCTCGTTCAGACGAACAATATTTTTGTGGAGGCATGACGTTTTTATTCTTGCGTGTGGGAAACAGTCAGTTGGCGCAGCACAGTGGGGGACTTTTGGTAAGTTTTCTTGAGAATAAGGTATTATTCTTTATTTTTGGAGCATACATTTCCAATAAATGCTACAATTGTAAATAGGCCTATACTATTTAGCCCTCTCTCCCATATGAAATAATAAAAGGGCATTTTCCCTCGTTAATCATAGGGCGGCTATCCCAAATTTATGGGATAATGATGCCCCACCAAATCACGTAGTAACAAACAATATGACCGACCCACGCTCACCCCATCATGCAGTCACATTGTTCATTCAACATTCACATAAACTCAAAATGTTGGGCTTAAAATGTAATTAACGCTTACTTTGATACATTATTTGTGAATCCGACAAAAGATGTTCACTTACCTAGAATGATAGCGCAACAAATAAGCAGCCAACGAGATATAAACTGTAGTAAAAAGGAAAACTTCAACTATCCCGTTATGAACACACATAAGGTCACCCGACAACTGACGCGAGAAATATATACCTCACCTCTTTTCTTCAATACCGGGGGTGGGGCTTTCACCCCTCTTTACCTTATCATGTCGACCTCTGTGGCCTTAGGGGAAAGTACTCGCCTCAAGACCCGATGTTCGTGGGTTCAAACCCGGCCTAGGTCGACGGATTTTTCTTAAGCGTTATAAACCCGTTGTACAACTTTCTCGGAGATGACGTAAAGCCATCGGGCCCATGTCGATTGTGTCGTGTAAATGATACCTGGAAGGTTTGTGAAAGTACCCTTCCGGTTTGATTGGTATATACTCTTTCTCACTTGTTCGTGTAATTTGAATGCGGAAAGCAACGGGAAACCACACTTTCTGGACTTCTATAGGAGATGTGTTTCTACCAGATGGTGCGGACAGCACTAACCAACAAAAGGGCCTTAATCCCTGGATGGGGAGCGCATTCAAATAAACGGGTGAAACACTTGTTAGTCACTTAAATAGATATTTTAAATATTTGATGCAATTGTATTTTCACACATGCACTTTAAAAAAAAATTCCAGCCAGATATAATCAAGAAATACAAGTACCCAGCTCAATCGCACACCGTGACCACAGAGGATGGCTACATCCTTCAAGTGCACAGGATTCCACATGGAATAAACATCAACTCATCCGGAGTAACCCCAGGCAACAAGGTGGTTTTATTACTACATGGGCTGCTAGCCAGCTCTGCATCATTTGTTGACCTTGGACCAAGCAGAGGACTAGGTGAGCAACATCTCTTAAAGGTGATGGAAGAGCGCCGAGAGGGATGGTGTACTTTTAGAAAGCCCGCATTATTTAAGAAACTGTCTTGATATTAATTTATTAATGTTTATTTTTAAATACAAGCGAAAATTATCAGTAAGTTTCTGACCAGCTAAACAGTTTAACTCTTGAGTTTGAGTTAAAAAAATATATAATATTTAAAGAATCTTTATGTGAATACTTGTTCGTTCAAGACTAAATCTAAGTGTTAGAAACCTAGAACTAGCCTTCCTCTATCAAATAGTTATATTTTAATAGGGTCATAAAACACAATTTTAAGATAATTTGGGATTGTTTAATTGAGTTTTGTGTAATATATATACATGTGTGAGTGTGTAAATACTTTGAACTTAAAATTCAAACTTTTTAACTAATTGGAACTCTAGCCTACATTTAGGTGAAAACTGTATTTAAAAATATCGAAACACTTTATCAATAATTCGGGATTTTTGAACGTCTTTACCGCTTCAGTCTATTGACTGGATCAATCTTTGAATACATTCATTTTGGCAATCACAAATATGCTTTATTTTTACTAATAAGTGCCCTTCGTTTACTCTTAGGTAGCAACCTTACCTTGCATTGTCCTACTATGGTGTAGCTTATAACTAAGATAGTCATAGCGTAATCAAGCAAGATAGGACTGCTACCTTTGTGGGTAAACGAAATTTAAATTTCGTTTTCCCTGGAAAGTAATATTCTTAAGTTGTCTGATAACACTATGGCACTTTCTTGCTGCACCATATTACAACCATTGTGACCAAAAATCCCTACTGGACTAATTTGATAACGTTACAAACAAGGTGAAATTTAAATGGAAAAATAATTTGTTTAATAATAAATAAATTTATTAAAAACAGAAATAATAAGAATTAGGTTTACAATAATGTTACAAGATTGAAGTTTGAAGCTTGTTGCAAATAATAAGACTTTGTGAAATTTGATTGTCTTGCTGTAGCTACAAGGACTGAGCTGGAGCCAGGCTACAGGTAGAAGTTTTCTAAAGGAGAAAACAATTAAGTAGTTATTAACAAAAGGTATTGGACAAGATCTTATATATAAAATTCTCGTGTCACAATGTTCGTTCCCGTACTCCTCCGAAACGGCTTGACCGATTCTCATGAAATTTTGTGAGCATATTGAGTAGTTCTGAGAATCGGCCAACATCTATTTTTCATACCCCTTAGTGATAAGGGTTGTCCACCCTTAACATTTTTCTATAATTTTTAGACATTTTTTTAATATCTTTATATAATTCTTATATACCAGTGTGTAACGGGCAGCGTGGGGGGGAGGGGGGTTGTGAAGCTTATATAATTCTTATACCACAGTGGGTAACGGGCAGCGTGGGGCGGAGGGGGGGGGTTGTCAAGCTTATATAATTATTATACTACAGTGGTTCACGGGCAACGCCGTGCGGGACTGCTAGTATATATATAAATTTTAATCAGGTACCTTGACTGGGTCTTAAGACAATATCCTTAAAACACTTTGGATAATGATAAACAATAGAAAGATCTGTATATAACAGTGGTCGATGGCTAACAAACAGGTGTCAACAAAAATAGTACTGTGGCTGGTCCCTTCCCTTATTGGTACTGCCAGAGCATTCACTAGTACAAAAAATTATATTTGCAATTACACTAAGAGCAACACAAAAAACAATAGGAGCCAAAAAACAGCCAAAGACAAAAGGGTATTATTTACGCGGACCCCATTATGACTCAAGTGGAGTTCCATGGGTTGCTCACCCAAGCTAATACCGCACGTGAAGCGTGACTACTTGGCCAACTCAAAACATAGATCTCCATTAACCCAACTGTGATTTGAAAACAAGACCGACAGCCTGGTTGTAGCCATCCTAATATTAAACAGATGCACATGACGTCCACGGCGTTATGAGAAACGTTGGCTCAAAATAAATAAATGGCGCTTGTGGAGGTTAGTAAGTCTATGACTAAGACATTACTTCATTCGAAGCCAAAGGATCATAACGTAAAGCCTGCATATTGATATTGGTTGACTTTATTGAAATTGGAATTATTGATATGGTTTTTGATATTGTTATTAGTGATTAAGGCGATTTTAAGTTTGTTTTGTAAAGATGTTAGTAAAGTTGTTAATTTCATTGCCAGTATAATTAAATTTGATCCATTTGCTTTGGCTGTTAGAATTGGTTTGAAGGTTCTTTTAAGTAGTTTTGTTATTTGATTGTGATTTTTGTTTCTGGAGGATGCGGTACACAAAATAATGGGAATAACCATTGGATAAGGTTAATTGTTTGATAATGTTGAATTCAATTTTAAAAATTTTCCTGTTTAAGAGTATATGAAGTAGTCGGTATATTAAGTTGTTGAAAGCTGCTTTTTTGTGGATGATGGGGTGATTGGAATCATTAGGAATGATAACGCCAGTATGCGTGGGTTTTCTATAGATTTTATATTCAAAATTGTTTAGTTTGTTTATTGTTATTGAAAGGTCTAGGTAGTTGATGCTGTTGTTGATTTCATGTTCAACTGTGAATTTGAGATTGGCATGAATGTTAATCGTATTGAGAGTTATGTCTGGTAAGGAAGAGTTTGGGGGAAGTTCATAAATCACCAGAATGTCGTCAACGCATCGGCAATAAAATATTACGTTGGAAAAGGTTTTAAGTTCATTTAATATTTTGTTATCATATTACTGTAGGAAGACTTCAGACATAAGACATGAAATAGGCGAACCCATAACTAGGCCATCATTTTGAGAGAACTTGTTGTTAAATTGAAAATAGTTTTGATTGGAAACAGTTTTTAGAACGTAGATGATCTGTTTGATATATTCAGAAGAAGCATTGTTTGTAGCCAGAATGATTTTTGTGATGTCAATGGTTTTGTTTACGGGAACATTTGTATATAAATTGGAAATGTCAAGTGACAAAACTTTGATTGGTTACTCATGTTTATATCTTTTAGTCTACTGATTAGGTCATAGGAGCTCTTTACATTATGAGTTTATGGAAGTTGTAAATTATGCAGAATACTTTTTATATTGAATACTACGTTTATATGTATATTCTTTAGACTCAGCTATTATTTTTATGATAATTTGTGATATAGACGTCCTTTACTATTTTTTCTTGTAGACAGCATGGCAAGCGTATGTAAATTTATCCGACATCATCCAATGGCAAACGGCATGCGTTAAAGTATTTTATTCACAAATATGATAATGTTAATCCTCTTCTTTGATATCTGCTACAATATTTATCAAAAGGAAGTTTTTTTTTAACAACCACGTGTTTCAAATTAGGGAGACACGTGATTGTATCTGACTGCATCTAGTCAGGGAAAATAAACTTTGAGGTAGATTACTTTTAAATATGTTAATATTACTTCTTTCTTTCGTAAATTATCAAAATATTGATATTTAATTGTAGCTGTCCAATTTGTCTGATTGACATGCTACACCACAAACATTAAGTATTTTATATCTTGATTTTGGTAGGATTAATCGTATATGATAGTCACTAAAGTTACTAAAATAATTTTAATATATTTACACACCAGGTCATGCTATTTGCAACTGTCACTTTTAATAAATATTATCAACATTTATTCTGTTTCCCTTACAGTTCATTTTGTGTCTACAGGGTTCATATTGGCTAACGAGGGTTTTGACGTGTGGCTGGGAAACTTCAGAGGCAACATTTACTCTATTAACCATGTGAATGGGTCTAGTCCCGATTACTGGGACTTCAGGTAAAGTCACAATTTCCATTCGTTGCGGACACGTTCACAATCCATTGCACAATGTTGACTGACCTTTATGACCAAATCTTAAACCAAATATAATATTAATGAGAGGTCATAATCTCAATATTAATATAGTTAAGTTCATTTATAAGTGAACGTTTCTCCTCGTACAGTTAAAATAATTGTACGTTTTTAAAACCTAATAAAAAAAGGTCCTTTGAAAAAAACCCACCATTATGAGAATATAACTAAGGCATTATCTTATAGAGGCGATGGTAATATGGGAAGGTTTTTTTTATTGGGATAAAAATCAAGCATGATGGTTGTAATAAATTAGCTAGTGACACTACTTTTTATATACCCTAAACTTTTGTTTTTATGTGTGCAAAATACTAAAATAAAAAATTTAACAAGTAGTAAAATATAAAAAAAAATCAAACTATTGGAATATTTAGGTTTGAGAAAATCGAATAGTATTATGAAATGTGTATCAAAACAAAGTTTTTAATTCAAATGATGTATATGAGCAATATGAACTCACAGATAAATATGATAAGATGAAATAATGTACTAACAATATTTATATTTTTTAACAAAGTGAAAGCTCACTATAGTCTTTTTGAAAAAGTGTTTTTATTATTATTATTATTATTATTATTATTATTATTATTATTATCACCGGATCTCACTACCCGTCTGGCTTATACGCACTTAGGGTGATTGTGAGATGAAATGGAGGACCTACAGTTTAACGTGGAATCCGAACCACGGTGGAGAACTGGCATTCCACACATTCACAAGTTGTGATTAATACACATCTTGTCAGAGGTGAGGGAAGGGTTTGGTAATCAGATAAATCTGTGCCCCAGACCCCAGCACAGAAGTCCAACACCTTACCCTTAGACCACCAGGTCACCTTGACAAAATGTTCTTTCAGAAGTAAATGATCTTTATTATACAAATAAAAATGAAATAATCGTGGAAAATGCAAATAACAATCTTAAATAATTGAGTTTAATCAAATCAAAACAAAGTCTCATAATATGTGTGACTTTGTTCCTAAATTTCTATAAAAGTCTTTATCACATCCAGAACAGGCTACATATACCCATTTACTACATGAATCACATTCCACATCCTAAGAAGCTGGAACTGTTTCTCCAACAGTTAGATTTACCTGAAGAATCCGACACATTGAATATCAATCGTATCAAGATGAAGACAATGACAAAAGTTGACTTATTTTGCACCTGGAAATTCTTCTTTTTTCTGTAGTCCTTTTTGCTCGGAGAATTCACTTAGTTTTTTGCAAGGCCCTAGTTTCGTTTGGACGTCATTCCTCACTAAGCCATAAAATTTGCTCTCCATTAATAACAAATACTTATCAAGTTCTTTTTCTAGGTCTGAAGGTATGACAGGGTTTCTTCCCAGTTTTTTTAAATGTTTTTTTGGCACAACTTCCTCAGCCGATGCTTCAATCCATAAACTCAGTATGAAAAGTGTAGAATTTGATACATTAAAATTCCTTGACGCCTCCATAAGTTTATTTTTCTCTCTCTAACTACTTTGATAGCTTTGGCCCTATTTTCATCACATTTCTTCCGTTTACCCTGCCCATGTTGCGCCGTTCTCCCCTATTCATCCTGTTTTGCGTTGCGTCAATAAGATTCTATAACGGGCACAACCAAAGAGAGCGTAAGGAACTTGTTGAATAGGAAATAAACGAGTATGGTGAACTTCAACTTGACAATTACTTTACATTATTTTAATTTCTAGTGAAGTGATAGTTTTTTTTATAACAATTCACTTTATTTGCTTCCATTTTGATGTGAATGATTATAGAATCTTAGTAAAACGACTGGGTTATATTATTTTTTTGAATCCTATAAAATAACTTAATATTTTAGTTTATAGTAATTGTTATTAAAAAAAACTATATTATGGTTCTATTAAGCTGTGCTTACCATTTATTTTAATGCGCCTTTCTGTTACAATGCCATGGAGGCCTAGCAACTAATGGGTTCTAAGTTTTAAAGAGCAATGTAATATAATTCATTAGGGGAAATGTGCCTAAAATGACATACCATTTTTAAGTTTTGACATTTCTTCTAGAATATTCTTCTGAAATATATTGTTTCTAACTTTTTGTAAACTATGATATATGATCTTTCAAATGAACACAAAAAACATCACTAATACATACATTTATTAGTTAAAATATTAAAATAGAAAAATATAGCACTGTGCCATTTTATACATACTGTATGGGTAAAATGACATATATTTAATCTTATACAGAAAAAACATTAAACATACAAATTAAACCTTATATTATTACTTTTGTTGTATTGTATGTAGTTATCATGGCTTGCAAATATCACACACAAAATGTTTTGCCCTCTTAGCAAGGCCAGCACATTCATTATGAGCCCACATTTTACAAATCGACACACATTATGAGCCCACATTTTACAAATCGAACATCTTATTCATGATTCGTTTGGCCTTGAATGGGAAAATGTGTCATTACAGTAGAGGTAATCACAGTCATCATCTTCATCAGTGCAAGGGTCTGAATTATATAATTCTTCACTCTCATACTCAATTTCCTTTTGAGCTTCTCTCGATGATCGACGCTGCTCAGCTAATTTCTTCAAATTATTTTTTTCTTCCAGCTGTTTTATGTTCGAACTTGTGTTAAGAAGTCCTGAGTGAATCTGTGTAGTTTTTCTTCTTTTTATCAAGCTTGCTGCATTAAAACTAAATACTTAGATAGTGATTGATAAAAAGATTAATGAGAAAGAAAAAGCTAAAAAGTTAAATTAATGGAAAGTGAAATTAATGCGTTAAAATCATTTTATTTTAATAAGAATCTTAGGTTAAATAAAAACATATAAAATAATATGAGTCAAAGGGGGGCTAGTAGAATGAATTAAAAATATATGGTTGACAATATTTATAAATAAACCTGCAAGTCAAGAATCTAACAAAACAATAAGTGTAATATGGTAATAACAAATAGAATGGCTTAGTTAAAAATAATAAGCTAAGTATAAACAATTAATACAGTTTAAAAAAGGAGTTAAATATAAAGTAGAATAAGAGCATAAGTAAAATAATTATATGAAATATAACGTGATTGAAAAACGTAGTTACGAGATGGT
>CABEEJ010009425.1:0-18599 GCA_901482245.1 Timema douglasi
GGGCTTTAAACGGTCACTCCGTCCGACAACATCCTTTTAGTGCCTGGCCGAGTGCTAAAGTGATGGCACGTTAGCATGTCCTATCAAACCTTCCAAGCAACTCAGGGGGTGCGTACATAGACGAATAAAGAGTGGAACTTTCATTGATCCTCTTTTTATCATCATGGTAAGGTTGTGAGATCAAGAGGTTATGTCACATCGGCCATCTTGGTTAGTTTTATACAGCTCGAGGTGATATAAGTTAAACGTTACAAAACGCATTTTTTAAAGAATATCTTTGATTATTTTCTTTTCGGAATTTTTACACTTC
Organism: Timema douglasi; assembly: GCA_901482245.1. Lineage (NCBI taxonomy): Eukaryota > Metazoa > Arthropoda > Insecta > Phasmatodea > Timematidae > Timema > Timema douglasi. Next base: position 311 of record CABEEJ010009425.1, read on the forward strand.
ATCCCAAGATTTAAAGATTTCACTTTAATTTGATTTATCCAAAGGACATTAACACCATTAACATTTTCACCCACTTCAGTGGCCGAATGGTGTAAGGTGCTAGTGCTGAACTGGCCTGTGAATACGAATAGATCAGGGATTGAATCTTGACTGGGTCTATTGATGGTGGGTTTCCTAAATGGTTTCCCGACCTCCTTTCAAGCAAATTCAGGTAGATTACCTTTAAAATGCTTTTTACTCATCCCTACTCGATTAGATTAATTATCATATACGTTTAACCTGAACGGGTAGTGAGACGCGATGGAATAATAATAATAATAGTCTAATAAATCAAAAGAGCTACAGTAAAAATGCTATTCCTGTTCTATAGGTTGTATTAATAAACCATTTAAATGGAAACTAACTTCTCCAACCACCATCACCGATTCAAGAATAGCTGTTCCCGAAAATGTAAAGACAAAATTTGGTCACACGACACTAAATATAATGGAACTGCAGTGCTACACACAATATATATGGATGGATATAGTATGTACCTTTCGTTTACCCTGAAAGGGGTTGTCCATAAACTACGTCAAGCTAATATTTTAACCCACTCCCTCTACCCTGCCCCATTGTCAAACATCATTTTCACAATTTGGTGAACCTCCCTTCTACTATTACGTCACAATATAACGTAATCCCCCTCCCCCACCGCTATTTAAATAGTATTTTTAGTAGCAGAGCCTATAACCCTTTTATTGAAATATGTCCGTACGTGTTCGCCAAACTCGACGATCTAAGTCAATGAGTCGATCAAGGTTTGCTTACACGCGTGCCCGTTACAGTCAGATTTATTAACAAAGAACGCTGCTCGATACGCTTGATTGTAATGTGACGTCACGCATTATCTGACTCCCTCCTCTCCCCCTCGTCGCACTTGGTCACTCTCCGCCCTGGTATGTGTACGTAGTTTACGGACAGCCCCAAAGGTAGTTGGCTTACTTTGACGGACTACGCTATGGTACAGCTTATAAGATAAGCCCATAGTGTAAAGTGTCAAGGTGATATTTGTACCTTTCCAGGGTAAAAGGAGGGCACAAACATCGACTCTCATCATTAATCCATGGACAGTAAGGGCAGAGAAATAGAGAATAGGAGATTAAATGAATAAGAGAGTAAGACAGAGAAAGAAGAATCGACACAGGACCTTTACCAAAAGTTGAAGGCAGTTGCAAATCCCTCTTTCTACCTTTGTGTTGTGGTTTTAATCTACCTTATTCAAAGTTCTCCAGAGTCAGGTCAGAACGAGTGAGAGAGAAAGAGAGAGAGAGTAAACCTTGTCGTCCAGGGATCTGACCGGGGCTATTGTTGAGTTGTAAGTTTGTTTGGATGGGGGGGGAGTTTTTAGAACAAAGAGAATTATAATGAAGAGAAAGGAATGGGAGGGGGTAAAAGAGAAATGGACAATAGAAAGGTTTTACATGGAGAAGAAAATGACTTGGGTAAAATGAAAGGGGGAAGGGGGGGAAGGTGTGAGACTAAGGCTTGGAAAAGGGGATTTTTTTTCCGGTTTGGTGGGGAAGGGGGGATTCTGGACACACGGATGTGAGCAAGTGGCTACTATGAGAGAATAAAACGAAGAGTACATCATTGTTGTCATTAGGGAACAGCTACCCGGGGTAATTTTCAGACAAAGGAGGCTTAAGCGTTGACACGTCGTTTTTCGTGAGAGTTTTAATTCTAGTTTCCTTAGGTTGATATTATTGCTCTTACCTTCTTTTTTTTATGTCTCTGTTAATTCAGAAGTGGAAAAAAGATTTCTGCTCTCTACTCTAAAAGTATTAAAAACCTATACAGTATATTAAAAAAATAGTATTTATTTGGTATTTATAAAAAGGTTGTGTAAATTTTATAATAAATTATTGGTGCCTACTTGAATATTATATTTAAATGGTTTAATATTTCACATCATATTCTACTACCAATAAATACTTGTAAAAAAAGCTCAAGTCTACTTAGCCTGAATTATTTAATTATTGGCTTCTTCATTAACAAAGAATATTTTAGGACCTTTATAGAAAAAAAATCGAGTCAAATATATACTTATATTTAATTTTCTAAAAATAAGTACCCGTTTTGGTGGCTTTATGGTCTAAGGCGTTACTCTCACAATAGAGTGGACTACCGATGACGGGGAGATTAGGGATCAAATCCTTGTCGGGTGGCTTATCTTGAGTTTCTCACTATTCTTTCATGCAAATGAGAATATAACTTCTCTAAATTAAGCCTTTCTCATCCCTAACACTAAAGCGTAACTAATAGGCTACATATTACCGTATGATCCCAACGGGTAATAAGATGTGCTGCTAATAAAACTTCTAATAACTAACTCTCTGGTATGAAATAACTCAAAATTAATGGCCGCCAGTTCGTAAGCTCACCATTAAAACTTATCTTGAGATACCTCCATTCAATCACTAGCCTGACACCCAACCTCCTTCAAATACATTCTCACATTATCCTACCAAGGTGTCTTGTTTCTTCAGGTTTCTCAACTAAAATGTTGTGTACACGCCTGTCACCACCCATATACGAGACAAACTGAAATAATTAAAGAAAATTAATATAGAAGTGCCATGGACGTTATAATTTTTTAAATAATTCTTATCGACTTAGTTACTGATGCAAATCCCCTTTCCTTTAGACAGAGGGCAACAAGGAAGGTCAGTGATTTTTTTATCATTAAGGGGGAGTATAAAATATATATTGCTTATGTCAGTGTTAATTCTATTATATATAAATTAAAATTAATCGATTTCAATGATAAAAATTAATAGAGATGTCCTGGATTGATGTTTATGTACTTAATTTGATTTTATAAACAAACATCACTTTAATATGGTTTTTATTATAAACTATCATTATTATGATTTGAATTCAAACCTATTTCAGGTGTAAATTGTGGTGGTAGGCCTGAATAATTCAAATTTTAATATAAATAAATATATATTTAATGAATACCAACACACAGGCAGCAGATCATTGTAATTGCGGCAATGTCCGCACAGAGGAGATCACAATTTTATTAATTTAAACGATGATGGACGAAAGCAAAGCAATACAATTGAGAAGCGAAATTTGAGGGATGAATTATTATAACCACATATATCAGCCGTAACTGAGTCATATTCCAAATAAAATAACAAATGATACCTGGACACTGGGATCAAACCCAGGATCTTTATTCTTAACGCGCCAATGCTATACCATCGAGCTATCCAGGGATTGTGCCATCCTCAGGGTCATTCTTCACTCATATCTTAAGGCTGAATCTATGAACTATGAGTAAATAATCGACAGGTCGCTTGGTCGAGTAGTCGGTACCCCTGGCTACAAATTTGGAGGTGCCGGGTTAAATTCCCGGTGGTTACATATGTATTTTCCCCGAAAGGGGAACAGTTCCTATGATCACCAAGCTCTGGCTACTCAGGCTTAAGCTAGGTTTAAGATGCCCACTAGTTCCACACCCAGATAATCTTATCATCAAGTCGTCTCATTGCGGGTATGACGTGTAGACAACCTCCAAGGTACACCCCGAGAAACGTTCTGTTCCCATAGCTCGGCTAAAAGTCTATAGACACGGCGATAGAACTAGATACTGCATTTCTCACCGGAAAAAGTGAAGAATGACCCTGAGAACGGGATGATCCATTGATAGCTCAGTGATATAGGATTGGTGCGCCAAGCCAAATGTTCCGGCTTCGATTACTACGTCCAGCTATAATTTTTTTTAAATAACCTAAATTATATTTATTTTAAATTGCCTTTAATTAAACTATCTTTTCAGGACTTATTAAATATATAAGATTTATTTCCCTTTAGAGTATAGAAATAATTTAAATTAAATCATGTTTAATTTAATTTTGATAATTATATATAATTAATCGCTAGCTAAATTTTTATTTTTAGCTGCCTTTTGTTTTATCTTGTTCATGGTATTGACTGGCAAACCAAATGGTAAAATACAATTGAGAAGACCTAGACAGATATGGGGGGATAGTATTAGAAAAGATCTGAAAGATATAGTGTAATGAGTTGGATTGGATAAAACTAGCTCAAGATAAAGATAGGATGTTATGTAATGAGGTGGACTGGATAGGGCTAAGAACTAGCTAAAGATAGAAAAAGTCTGTAGTGAGGTGTACTAGATGGAACTAACTAAAGATAGGGTAAGGGCTTAATGAGGTGGAATGGAGAGAACTAGCTCAAGATAAGGATAGGTGGCGTACTTTTGTGAGTTTGACTATGAACTTTAGAGTTCCTAATTCCATAAAGTAGGTTGGCATTTGGAACTCTTAAGTTCTTTTTCAGAATTGACAATATTGAGGAATCGAGTTTGGCACACCTAAATTATATATTAAACATGCACACACACATACACACTAAATATAGTTTAAAACAACACTATATCTATTACTTTTTATCACACGAATTTATGCATGCACTGACTAATTGACTTTCAATTTCTAGTATTTCCTTCCTCAATTTCCAAACCATTTTCATATATTTTAAAACTTCTATTTTTTTTAGCACCACATTTTACTACCCGTTTTATTCACACGTAGATATTAGTACTAATTACGTTAATGTATTAGGGATGAGAAAGATTGAATTTAGAGGAAGTGTATACACACTTGCATGGAGATGGAAAGAAAAACTATTCAAGTAAAAACCGTTATCAATACACCCTACTGTGATTCGAGCCACCATCTCTATGTAATCAGCAAAAGTCTCTGTTGTACACCTCTTTCTATCCCTGGGGGTGACAGTCTTGTCTTTATGGATTGTATATGGCCTTGTTTTTACTCTAGTGTTTCCCATCAAGGTAATCTTGCTATCATTCAAGGTAAATGGAATGTATTATTCGTTCACCCTGAAAGGTAGCAAGCTGACTTTGCTTTATTCTACGTTGGTTGCAGCTTTACGTGTGAACTGAGTGTACATCTATTTTCTCAAAGAGGTAATGCTCACTTTGTCTCTCTCAAAGTTTCTGTGAACATTTGAAACGAAACAGTAAAATTATCTAATAATCATCCTCTGGACAACTTGAAGCCACTGGGAGCACCACAACACACACTGTCGAGTCACAAAAACGATTCGCCTAAACCCAAAGTCCTCACCACTAAGTCGCGCAACACAGGAGGAGGTAGTACTTGAGATAGTGTATTTGTTTGCAAGTTGCCACCTCGTTAAGACCGGCTTTACGTTCACCTCCGCGCGAACAAGACTTTATAAAGGAGTTAATCTCCAGTTATGTTACCTACGGAGCCACCGTGGCTGTGGTCAACGCCGCGTCAAGTTAACAGACACGGCACTAGATGTCACACCGGTCGGGACGCGGGTTATCCTTACTAAAGTGACGCTAACTTCTTTACACGATATATATAGATGTATGCATGCGTGCCCATCCTGCTGTGCTGAGAGGTTTATTTTTCCTACATCGTTTTCTATTCTCACACCACACAAATGCGCGTATTTACTATCATTTCTAGCTTTTTCATTTCTGTCCATGTGAAATAAATGAATGCGTTTACTCCGGAGGTTTAATTAATTGTGAAATACCTTAATAAAACAATCATTAATTAACTCATCCTCCAGTTAAATCATAGTTTAAATTTTTGTAACTTATTTATTTCTATTGACTCTATTAATTAAAATTAACGAGGCTGAGGTGTTAAAAGCTATTAAAGTGTTAACAAAAATGGCAGAGCTACGGGCGTAAATGGGATCACAAGTAAAATGCTTAGATGTGAGCGCGTGGACCATGGTACTATCTGCCAGATTGTGTGAGTTGTTCAATGGTGTGCTGGGAATTAAAATGTTCCTAACAACTGGAAAAATGCTGTCATTGTTCCTTTGTACAAAGGCAAAGGCAGTAAGAATGTATGTAAGAATTATAAGAAAATTAGTATATTGAGTACTTCAGGCAAAATTTTTAGGGGAGCTTTATTTGAAAGGATGCATGAAAAAACTGCGGACAGTATTTGGGGTATGCAATGTGGTTTCATGCCAGTTGCATTTCAGCAACTGATTGATAAATGCATGGCAGTAAGTAAGAGAGTGTATTGTGCATTTGTTGATCTGGAGAAAGCGTATGACTGTGTGAATAGGACTATATTATGGAATGTTCTGAGAGAGTGTGGTGTGGATGCATGGTTAGTAAATGCAACTATGATGGTGTATGATGGACGTATAGCGTGCGATAAGGTGGATGGAGCTTTGAGTGAATGGTTTGTTACTGAACAAGATGTTAGACAAAGTTTGGTTAAGTATCTATGGCTGTTCAATGTTTTCATGGATAAGTGTATGAAGGATACTTGTGAGGACGCGGTTTGTATACAAATGGAAAATGTAAATATGATCATTCTGTTATATGCAGGTGATGTCGTATTAATGGCTGAGAATAAAAATTACTTCCAGGATGCATTAAATCATTTGAATGGGGTGGGTGACAGGAAGAATGGATCTTCGTATTTATGTCTCTAAAACTAAGGTGATAAAACGGGTGAGGATATATTTGTCAACTTAATATAAATGGAGAACTGTTAGAACAAGTGAAGGATTTTGTGTATCTGGGCAAAATGTTCTGTAAAATTTAATGGATGGATGGTGAAATCGACAGACGGGTGACTGCATGTAGTTGGATGTATGTGGACTGTTTTAAAGGATGAACTAGTGTTGAAAGAGGAAAAAATTGTCGTTTTTAAAAGTGTTTTAGCGCGATCATTGTTTTATGGATGTGAAGTGTGGATTTTTGAGAAGAAACACAAGAGCAAGGCGAATGCGGTTGTAATGAGATATCTAAGAAATGTATGTGAAAAACTCGTATGGACAGCGTCAAAAATGGACGGTGTTGAATGGATAGTATTGTGGTGAAGGGAGTATGCAAGGATAGGGAAGTGTGGAGAAAGTTAGTGAGGATTGATTAAGTACGGAGCTGGCTTTTTAAATATATGCACAGTTTCTTGCCGATCCAGTAAGGGAACGCGTGTTCACGTATGTGTGTGTGTGTGTGTGTGTGTATGTATGTGTGTATGTATGTGTGTATGTGTGTATGTAAAAAACAATTTTACAAAATAGTATCTCTGGTTGGAGGAAAGGCGTAGCCTTAAATAAATTTGCTTTAACCATAAAAATAGCACGATTGATAAGACAATGTAAAAAAATTAACATATATCTATAAACGTATATTCAAATTAAAGACAGATTCAAGGCCATGATCTCGTTTACTACTTTCTATAAAAAACACTACGCACACTTTGTTTAACCTGAAATGAAGCTAACTTATATTTCATGGATCTTTTATAGCTTAGTTTAAAATATATCATAGCGGAGTCCGTTAAGGTAAGATATATTTTAGAGTAACCAGTGTGTACATTGAAATATTAAAATCATGTGTATTTTTATACGTAATTTTTTGTATAATTATTGTTATAGCCTTAAAATTAACATAACTTCCAAGGGGAAATTAATTAGCAAACGTAATACCAAACCAACGTTGAACTAATCAAACGCAAACAATTGATAAACATAGGCCTCACTAGTTAAAATCTAAATATATTCTTATTGATAGTTGTTAAAAAACAATATCCAGCCGAATGTCTTAAGAGGTGTGTCTTTATTTTATGAGATTTTCTACTCCCTCTCCCTTTGCTCAGATGCGAGCTCATTTCCTATAGATTTTACTTTCCATATTATATTTTCCAATAGCTATAAATATGTGGATGTCCTAGAAAACTACAAAAGGGTATAGGAAAAAATAAAAATAGTTTTGTGGAGTGTGGATTCGCAGATAACCAAATCCAACTTTACAATTAGCTATCTAAATAAAGAGGTCATAGCAAATAAAATAATATAATATCCAAACGTAATACAGAGCCAAGAAATCAATTAGAATATAATTATATAAATACATTCCAACGGCTAGAAAACATGAATCGCTCTTTCATTTGACGTCATGTTTGCCCAAATTCATGATACCCAGGAAAAAAAGTGAATAAAATAAATCGCCCATATTACAACAGAGGCCCGCCCCCCCTCCCTCCTTTCAAACTCACTTTGCAAATTTAGTGCAATGTGCACTTGCAGTCCTAATTGCGATGTATGGCTGTTTGGTGCATTTTGAACGCTACCATCAAACATATCATGGATCCTATAGCCTTGAAGGCTATTTGTTTCATGTCAACAGGAATATGGCATAAATTGTAAATAATAGTAAATTATTGCGCCGAATAGTTTTGGCTCCGTCCAAAATGAGTGTATAAATTATGGAGTTGTTTTGTGAAATGTTTGTGGGGAATAACTAGGACTGTGACAAGAGTGAGGGGGCAGAGAATGCATCATAATAGGGAGAGAAAGGTTTTACGGTGATTGATGGTAATGAACGATCTTTCTAAATTATAATGTTGTGTACGCGGAGCTTTTGTGTTGTCACTTGGCAGCTTGGCCCCGTTATATTTTCTTTCTTTACACCCTTTCTTCTTCCTCTCTTCCTCTCTTCACCCTTCCGTTACGAATGTGACATGCAACAATTACCTACTCGGTGGTAAAACTACTAATGTCACGTGATTATATATATATATATATATATCACGTGACATGAGTGGGATAATATATATCTCACGCTTAAAATAAGGTTTGAGTGAAAGGGCAGTCAAAAAGGGCCGCCAAATAATAGTATTTGTGGCATTTTGTTTGTAAGATACTGTACATTCAGAGGACCAAAATCCAATTTCCATAGAAACAATCAGGGCTGTCCAACTTTAGGTAATCCGAGGCTCTTATTAATAAATATAAATAAAACGCTTCGGTGGTGTAGTTGGTTAACGCGCTTGTTTCGTGTAGAGCCAGACTGCTGAGGACGGAGAGATCGAGGTTCGAATCTCGGTGGTGGAAGGATGGGTAGGGGGTAGTTTTTCTAAATTGGTTGTACACTCTCCCTCCATGCAAATGCGGGTTCACTTCATCTCAATTCAACCTTCCCAATTCCTAATTCATTAGCGTAATTAGTACTTAAGAGCATAACCCGAACAGGTAGTAAGATGTGCTAAATAAAAAAAATAAAAAATAGATAAATCCGAGGGTCGCATCTAGAATTATGAACAAAATGCCGATATTAAAATAAATGGAGAGTCCTACCCTTAAGATTGGCAAGCACTTCTAAATTTTGTGATAAAGAAAAGTTATGTTGATTATAAAAGTTATTATTGAAACATTTGACAAGATACATTTGTTTATAATTATTATGTCATATTAATGTGAGCTCTGTGATTCATTTTCATTTACTAAAGTAGCTATATCAATCTTGATGCTTGTAGTTGCAAATTGCAGTAAATGTAAAAGTGATTTATCTGTTAAAGCACATTTATATTTGAATTTTATGAATTTCATTGTTGAAAAAAGTGCTTTAGCAAACATATGTGCTTCCAAGCATTGAGCACATCTTAAGTCCAAAGTCCCTCAATTTCGGATAGTGCTCTCTTGGTAATAATTAAAAAAAAAAATCTTGTCCTTTTTCGATTCTGCTATTATAACTCGCACAATTCCAGGTGAAATTCAAATCTTACGTTCTCAATACTGACAGTCAATGGTTGAATGGAAACTGAAATATCTTCTTCTATTTCCCTGATATCCCCTTATCGGATTTCAAATTCCTCCATGATTGATTCAATGTACTTTATATGAGCCAAAAATGATGTTCCTACAAAATTCTTCATTTCTTTAAATTGTTTATTGCAATTCAGAAAAAAAGGTAGAAGTATTTATAAAAAAGATTCAATTTACTTTTAACCCATTAAAATGGCCAAATAAATTGGCAATATTCTGTTGTTTACCCTGCAGCTTTAAGTTCAAATGGTTTGTCGTATCTGTTGAAAATGCAAGATCAGAAAAAAAAGGTGGGATCTTGCATTTGATTTTCAAATTCTGTTTTGTCAGACTTAACTTCGTTTTTAAGAGAAATGGGTATTTATTTCCAAATGGCAAAACAGTGCTCCAGCACTCAACCAGCGAATATCAGAATGAAGGAGCATCGCCATATGCAGCATCCATTTCGCTCAAGAAATCGTGAAACTTACGATGGGCCAGAGTTTTATTACCTCCTCGTATAGTATTGGTTACTTTTACAGCCACTTTCATTGCATTGACTCGACGTAGATATTTTCCACAAAGTACCTCTTGATGAATGACGCAATGGATGTCAGGGCAGTTAATATTATTTTGTTTCAGTAGTCCACTAAACGCAATTCTAGTCCCCGTCATAGCTTTCGCCCAACCGGTGACAATGCAGGAACATTTATCGAGTCCTCCACAGTTTATAACATAGTTTTAAACGGCTTCAAAAATATAAGTACCTTTAGTAGTCCCATGCATAGATAAAATACTTGGCAATTCTTTATTAACAGTAAAGTCCTCTTGAAAATTTCGAACACAAATTAAAAGTTGGCTTACGTCTGCTTGGTCAGTACGTTCATCCAGACACAATGAAAAGTGCCAACATTTTGCGATTGAGTCACACAGCTTTTTTGAAACATATTTTTATTCATCCATGTGTTCTTCAATTTTTCTTTTACTGTCAGACATCGTTGCTGTACTTGCTAAGCGGGAGTAAACAATTGAAGATAACACGGACATCAGTCACAATTTGTGTGTAGTAATTTGGTGAGCCACGGTGACATAACCTTCGTAAAACGGATGAATGAACGACACTATCAAGAGATTTATATTAAAAGTCCTCGGTCCCGGCACAGATTTATCTGATTACCAAAACCTTCCTTCACCTCTGACAAGACATCTTGTGAATGTGAAGAATGCCAGGCCTCCACCGTGGTTCGGATTCCACGTTAAACTGTAGGACACAATCACCCTACCATTACACATTAGCGTAAGTGCGTATAGCCCGAACGGGTAGTAAGACGCGGTGCTAATAATAATAATATATTAAGAGATGTTGACACCACCAAGTTAAAAGACTTCCGCAAACAGCCCTCTCTTATTCTTAGCTATCGAACGGCATGGGTACGACTTTAGATACAACTTGATTGATAAATGAGAACCCTCTAACCGCTAGTCTGTAAACTGAGTTTGCTACTAACGCACTATCGGAGAACTGTTTAACCACTAAATTGGTGCCACTGCTGTTCAATTGGAAAAGTTTTGGTTGACACCAACGATGGGTGACCCACTTAAATGCACTTGAAGTAGTTCCTGTGAAGCTAGGTTTGAGCTTGAGCTTTGCGACAAGAGCTCTATTTTTTTTGGCGGGTGAAAATTAAAGGCCGTAACCCATATGAGGGCCACACAAAATCGATTGTGTCGTACCATTTATTTTTCTTTAAACGAATGGAATATTTGACCTAAGAGATGCAGTATCTTGCTCGGTCGCCGTATATGTAGATTTTTAGCCGTACTATTGGAACAGAATGTTGCGCAAGGTGTACCTTGAAGTTTGTTTACACACCATACTCGTAATGATATGACGTAATGATAGTGATTATGAAGGTGTGGAGCCAGTTGGAATCTTAAACACAACTTAAACTTAACTAACCATATCATGGTGACCAATATAACCGTTTATTATTCGGAAAAATTACACATGGTATCGCCGGGAATTTAATCCAGGACCTTTAGCTCTATAGTCAGGGGAACCGAGCATTAAACTAAGAAGCCGGGCATTCATTTGATATGAAAAAAAATATATGTTATTTTCCAATTAAAAGGAAAAATGGGTTTGTTCTGTCCCTCCTCTAATAATTAATAGCTAACGACTCCTATTACTTTAGGTACCGCCCCCCCCCCCTCTATTCCAGACCCCTCCCGTGTTTAATAGCTAGCAAGCCGCCACTGCGGGGAAATGTTCATATATAGGTATTCGTTTAAAGTGGTGAGTAATAGTGTCACAGTGACCAGTTAAGAGAGTAATTTGTTTCTAATTTCAGCCCCGAGCTTAGCGGTGACATCACGTGACATGTTTGCTGATAGTGTGTGTGTGTGTGTGTGTGTGTGTGTGTGTGTGTTTGTGTGGCGCTCGCCTGGCGCCCCATGCCTCCTCCCCTCTCCCCTTGTACCACGCTTGATTGATGCCGAGGAGGTGAGACGCACTCATCACAAGCCAAACCCTAGCGATGGCTTTCCAATTATTCGGAGGCCGCCCTGCCCGCCCGTCTCTTCCCCCTGTCGCAATCTGTCCCGGACGGTACAAATCACCCGTGAGGTGTCGACACGTTCATTCATGTAGACGTTTTATCACCCGGTCAACGTTCCGTCACAAAGAGTTGTTAGGCTGTGGACGGCTCCATTTAGGACAAATTATTAATCAATCAATATTAAAAGAAATACATGTTTGATTTTAGGTCAGTCCCGCCGCCTGGTTTTTATACCTCCTGAGACCTACTGATCCCTTCCCCCTCTCTATTATATAGAGAAAGTATTGTAATTGTGAACATTTTACACCTCGATATTATTATTGACCTTGACGTTCTATGTACCAGCAAAAAGTGGGTTTCAATGGTCTCTCTGTCTGTACTTGGGGTTACAACCTAATTGGTTTTATGGATTTCGTTCAATCTTAATATTTAGATGTTATTCAGCTTTGATTGCTGTTTCAGGTTCCATAAATTCAAGAAGCAGCATTTATCTCTTGTCCCAAAGCACATTTGCCATCATATTTCTGTTTGAAACCGTTTCTTGAATCGTTTGAGCTTTGGTTAAGATGTGGCCAAGGAACTTGCCACCATCAATCGTGTGGCGTTCTAGAAATATCAAAGCTGGTGCCATTCGTTGCTTCCGATGAAGGTCATAAACATCTTTGGCACCCATCACACACAACCTTTATAATACTGAACCTTCTCAGTAAAGATCTCGTACAGACAGTACGGGAATTCTGGGTAAAATCTGAGGAAAGTTCATAACACGTGAAGCGTCTTTTATTCACGGTTTGTCTTTCTCGCGCGTTCAACCAAGGCTGGAGACACAACAAAAGGCCGGTCGCTCCGTTCCTCGTCATGAACATTTGTTCGGCCATCTTTAAATCCACGTCACCATTTTCTAACCTTACCATCACTCATTACAGTAGGGCCATAAAATCGACAAAGCTGGCAATGAATTTCTGCTGCATTTGTGTTTTCTTGCATGAATAAATTGTATCACAGCACGGAATTCATTCACACACGGCTGGATTATTTATATAACTGTTCATCTAAAACGTGCTCTAACACAACCATAAGTAATGAATCCCTATATCATCCTGCGCATGCGCCAACATGGCCGCGCCCGTTACACGGCTACTATGATTATTTATTTGGCCCTTACTTTCTGAACACTCGTAGTATATAGGGGCCGGTTTAATACACTAGACCAGGAAAACCTGGAAAAGCCTGGGAAAGTTAAAATATAGTTTAGCTAGATACCCTGTCATACCTCCAGGACTAATCGTAATTTTGGTTACAGCACCAAAATTAAAGGTAAGTGTACTGATGAATTAGTTTTGAAAATTTGAAATATTCCAATAATGGCTCCTAACGATTTTCTTTGAAATGGTACGGTATATCTGGATAGTTTACCTAATTAATAGCACTATAATTATAATTAAATTACAATTTTACTTTTCTACGACACTCATAATATTCAACGATACATTTCCTCTTCAAGGACACTTTTACTCTAAACAATACTGTTACTTTCATTTACTGTTCAACGGCACTTTTATTGTTCAGTTACACTTTTACTCTAAACAATACTGTTACTGTTCAGTTATTGTTCTACACTTTTACTGATCAACAATTCTGTTACTGTTCAACGACCATTTTACTTTTCAGTTACTATTCAAGGACATTTTTGCTGTTCAAGTACACTTTTACTACCCAACAACACTTTTACTGTTCAAGGACACTTTTACCCCTCAACGACACTTTTACCCCTCAACGACACTTTTACCCCTCAACGACACTGTTACCATTTCGTTTATAAAAGAACCAACGGTGGTAAAAGAAAAAAGTCGCATTTCGCCCGGGAAATCTGCTCCTTAATACATTTAAAAATAAGAACGACCACGACAAAAATACTGCATCGTCAAACTATCATCCGTAGTGAAACGGCACCTCCTGACAAAACAATAAAACAACACCTCACTCGGTAATAACCTTATAAGGTCAATTTCGTTGTAAGTTTTTGAGTCCCAACTTGCGTGGTTTGATATCCAGGGTAAACTATAAGTGACGGCCGTGTCGCGTCAACCTGACAGGAGAAGACGACGCTTAGAACGCTACCTGACGCTGCGGTCTGACAACATGTTTACCTGACGAAGACAGTTAACCTCTTTGAAACATTCAAATTATGAAAACACGAAGCGACATCAACAGTCTAATTAAAAGTCTGTCATTGGTTTAGCCTAAAGATCTCTCCTCCTGTTACACGGGTGTCTTCTACCAGTTATGAAAGTTAGGAAATGAGATTTTGATCACGAAAGTAATTATAAAATCATGAAATGATATTTTGGTCATCAAAGTCATAAGAACGTCATTAATTCTGACACCTTAGCTCAGTCACTAACGGGTTTGTCTACTGATTTAAAGGCCCCGGGTTTGATTCCTTGAATGGCTGAAAAATGTATCATTGGGGAAATGTGGGTTTCCCCTTTCACATTGATGAATTAACGGCCGGGGGCTGGATGTTGTGTCTGATCTATATTTAAGTTAGTTTAGAAGTAGTGTGAGTGCGTATAACCCGAACGGGTAGTAAGGCGCGGTGCTAATAATAATAATAATAATAATAATAATAATAATAAAAGTAGTGTGCGGAAATAAACAGTCGGTTCAAAAAGTGCAACTTAAATAAATTAAATGAAAAAGAAAGTCATTAAATGAGATGTTTGCCATAATATTTGTTAAAAAGTAATTAAATAAATTTTTGCTCACGAGAGTCATTAAAATGTAAATAAAAAAATATGTTTTCATGGAAGTAGGCCTAAGTAAAAATTCATTGAGTCATGTTTTAATAACGATAGTCGTTAAAAATGAGTTATTAAATTAGCTTTCAGATCATTAATTTTTGGAAGCCAAGTTTGATGTGCAAGTAAGAATAGTATGAATTTTATACTTTTCTCAAAAATATCTTAAATTTACAAATTATTTTACTCCTCAGTGATGAAGTAGTTCATAAATGAGAAAATTTTAGAAATAAGAATTGATGAGATTTTAAATTAAAATCTCAATTTGAGGGGATTTATAATGACGTTTTATAAGCACTTTAAGATTTTTTTTGTAATGAAACTATATTTATAGGTTATGAAAACGTAATTAAATATGGTTTACATAATTTGGTAGACACCCTGTGCTATAATGTTTCAAATTTTTAAATATCAATCATCAGTGAAATACCTTTAACTTGAGGTATGGAGACAAAACGGAAAAATAAAGACCCGAGCTATGACGATACAATATCTAAATATCAAATTTGAACGAAATCCATCGAACTGTATTGGCTGTAGCCCAAGATACAGACATACAGAACTGTAAGATCCACTTTTTGGGGGGTGGGGGGGGTTTGGGGCCACATTAAATGTCAAGATACATAACAATCGCAAAGGCGAAAATGTTTCTCGAATTACAATACTTTCTATACATTAGAAAATAAAAAAAGACCGAGCTATGAATAGCAATGACACGCCTCTTGATGGGTGTTTGATAGATTATGCCAATCAAGAGTTTATACGACATCTTGTGTTCTCGGGCACGGCCAATATTTCATTTTTTGTGCTCAACACGTCTCATTACCGGTCTGGGCCATCTGCATATTTACACTGATAGACTATGGATGAAGAAGGGAGAATTTAAAGGAAATATACCTGCATTTGAGTAGAGAAAGAATTTAAGGGTGGGTATGTAGGCAAGGCGAAGGCCAGTGCTTTTGCAATTATTTTTTATCTTAAAACTTTCTTGACCAAAATAAATCAAATATTGATTCAATACAAATATAGAGTTTAATTTTCTTTACATGGTTTTATCACCAGTTCTGTCAAGGATATCCTGGAATTTAATGACAACTTTGTATCTTCTTTTAAAAAGTTTCTCGTCCAAGGCTGTAGCCAGGGAGGGGGGGGGGTTGTTTGGTTTGGGGGTTCAAACACCCCCAAAATGTTATGAACAAAATATATATGGCTTTATTTATGGTTCAAACAATATCAAAATCAAGATACACGTACATATTAGAGTGTTATGTTTCCATAAAAAGCACTTCAGATAGCTTCTAGAGGTGTTAAATATTTATTATTTTTCCTAGCCTTCGGCAGTTAGGGAGTAATGTTGCCATACGTAACATTTCATAGAGCTTCTAGAACTATTTAGAATTTTGTCTAGCTTTCGGCAATTGGGCGATGGTCCTACCAACCTCCCCCTGAAATTATTGGCTGGCTACGGTCTTGTTCTCATATAATGCCGCCAGGCCCATGGCAGTCAACAATTATTACTGTTGATATCACCATGTGGAGAAAATTAAACTACCTATATGTTTGTACTGAAGCAATATTTGATTTATTTTGACCAAAAGAAGTTTTGCTACAAAACTTGCAAAAGCACTGGCTTTCACTTACCCTGCACTCTCGCCTTAAGGTGTCCGCCTCTGTCAGCGAGAAAGTATCAATCACTTTAAGATCAAACGGCCTGAAATACAATAGTCTGTGTCGTTTTCCGGAACTCCGAGCTTATACTCCCTCCCTCTCGCGCTTTACCTACAACCACCTTTTGTCATGTCACTAATAATGAAGGGAAAGGATACTACGAAGCTTTTTATCTCAGATTAGAGAGGAAAGCCCTTAAATATATTAAAATTTTGGACTCACCTGAATTTCGCAAATCTCGTGGAGTGACCGGACCCGAACTGCGCCAACTTTGAAACCAAGCTGTTTCAGTTTAATCAATTAATGATTGATTCAGTTTAGTTTCCTTGTCCCTGTTTTGAATATTTACTTCTCGTACACTGTTGATGCGAGCGGTGCACACGAATCGCAGAACGACTCGTCCGAGCTCGTTAATACCCTTACACGAACTGCGGGGTAGACATTAAATTAATAATGACTATGTTCAAAATGGAAAATGGAGGCTAGGTTAAGTTAAACTATGTTAGTTTAGGGGTTGAATAGGATTACAGGTTGTTTCATTTAGGTAATCTGTTGAGCTCATCAGTTTTTCATCGGCTGTTTGGATGCTGATCAAATCGCAGAGTGTGTCTTATTCTTATTCTTCGGGCTTCAAGTAAGTAATCTAACTGAACTGTACTCTGCGCATTTCAGGCTCGGATTAGTGAACCTTTTTGGAACCCTTAGTAATGGTCAATTCTTTGTGCGCAATTTGGGTCTGTTCAAAGTTTTATGCTGTAAGCCTATAAAAAAAATTACTGTATTTGTTAGAAGAAGACTAAATCTAGAAATTGTTTTTATATGGCCTAGTCTCATAGCTACGCAAATAGGCACAGAAAGTCGTTAAAAATGAGCTAATGTCACAATTTCACATATTTAGTCACCTGATAATGCAACTGTTCTATGTCCGATTTTCCACTTTTTTGTGTAAAAGATCATTGAAATTTGACCATGTGTATAGTAACAATGTTTCCAGATGACAACTTAAGTTTGTATTCTCATAAGTAACTATAAAGTAGATTCAATTTCAGTGCAGGTGAACCATGTGCATTTTAAATAGAGATGAACACCAAATATCTCAAATTTAACACTTTTGGAGATAGAGCACTTGCGTTCTCCGATGACTATTTGTCTATCGAATAAAACTGAAATAGGGTTGTTAAACAAAAATACCCCTGTTTGGAATCTTTCGAGTTTATTTTGGCGTGAATAATATTTTTTTAATAACGCATCTTAGAATTAAATATTTCGTTAGAGCTAAACGTTGGTGAGACAATTTATTGTTATCGAGATTACCCCCTTACCTAGCTGGTAATACGAATATGAACTTACTGTTAGTAAAAATCCAACCTTTTTTCGATCCCGATGCCTTACACCAAGCTACCAACGGGGTAAGTCGCAACATATTAATTATACATTTCACCACAACAAAGTGTGCCAAGCACGGCTATTTCTCCTTCCTCGTCTAACTCTTTCATCACTGTCACTTTGCTTCTATCCTAAATTTACATCTACATCAAGTAATTAGGGGCAAACAAATAATGGACGCTAACATTTTGCCGGCAATCACGCTATCTTCTTGTCTCGCTCACAAACACGAGCCATCTAAACTCTTAG